>JAGDQP010006481.1:0-33751 GCA_022664845.1 Lepisma saccharinum | reverse complement strand
GAATTCGTATCAAAGGTTCGATATATCATAAATCCAAGTTATAATGTATTTTAACATTTATTGCTCATTTCCAGTACTCTACAAATATGGTTTACTTATAATGTGTTTTACCATTTATGAGTATTATTTTGTTTCCTAATTTCGTCTGTCTAAGGTTCCGCTCTTCATGGATGCATGTTCGTCTCATAAAGTGTATATACAAAGGCACAAATGACTGTAGTCATGCATTGTTCATGGTGTACTAGTAGTTGCAAAACCGTCATTCACGGCCACGTAGTAGAAGTAATTGATGTACAACCTTGTTTCACAGCCACATGGTTATAGTAGTAGTAGTAGATGCAAAACCTTGTTTCACAGTCAATATCTAAAAGTTATATCAAACTATAAGAAAATATATTTCAAGCACTTAAATGATTACTTAACTATAAAAAGTACCTTTCTGCCTGCTGTGCAATTCTTCTCACTTACTCCTGTCCAACTCAACTAACTGTCTTGCCAGGCAGTCATGAAACCTTGTCCTGTGCATTTCTTCAGTATATGCATTTTCCCTCAAACCACGGAGTAGTATGGGCCCACTGTGGATATCGGGTTGGAAATAGTATAATAACGTTACAAAATTGCGGGATGCATAACTTGCAGGACGCAGTAGTAAGTTGTTGTTGTCGGTGAGTCACGTGGGTGAGTTGGTTAAATTTTAATGGTTGCAAAATAAGATACGGGAAAAATCTGTTTTCAAGCACAAAGCACTAGACGCTACCTTCCCTTTACCTCTGGGAAGAGCGTACTGGCAGTCAGCAGTCAATGATAATGAGTGAAATCATTGTGCAATGGCGAGTGACAGATGATCTTTGACAAGTGGTGCTGTCTGAGCTCAATAACCAATCCCGCCCAGGTCGCAGTATTTATTTCGCTAATTTCGTCCCACACCTAATTGCGTCCCCCAAACGTTCTGCTTTTCATGCATGCATGTTCGTCTCATAAGGTGTATGTACAAAGACACCTTGTAGTAGATGCAAAACCTTGTTTCACGGCGACGTAGTTATGATAGTAGTAGATTCAAAACTTTGTTTCACAGACTCATGGGTATAGTGTTGTAGATAGTAATTAGTGTTTGGTATTTTACTGCTTACTGTGAAACACCTATCATTATAATCAGACAGAGTGTGACCAGAATATCCATTTGGTATGTGTGTAGTTCCATTACACCTACATTCAACAGCTACCAACTGCTGTCTTCATGTGAAGCAGAACTATAATCATGCTCTACGTGCTTTCGTGTTACAACAATAGTAAGTTAGACCAGAATATCATTTTGATGCATGTGTACTACCATCACAACTACAATAAACAGTTACCAACTGCTCTCTTCGTGTGAAACAGATCTATAATCAAACTCTACAGTGACGTTGTGTTACAACGAAAGCTAGTGGCAAACGAAACATCAGTTTTATATTATATAAATTTTTCCCTCCCTCGCAATTTCTAAAAAAGTTAATGCGACTAGAATATCAGTTTTAATACGCGTGTATTACCGTTTCACCTACAATCAACAGCTACCAAGTCCTCTTTTCGTGTGAAACGGACCCATAGTCAAGTTCTACGTGTTACTAGGTTACAATAAAAGTTAGTGCGACCAGAATATGAGATTGACACGTTTGTACCTCCATTACAACTACAATCAGCAGCTACCAACTGCTCTCTTCGTGTGAAACAGATCTATATTCAAACTCAATTGTGATATTGTGTTACAACCAAAGTTAGTGCGAACGAAACATCAGTTTCATATTATATATGGTGTAGTAAAAAATAATCCATTATTTTTCCATGACATTGAAGGCTTGGAACTTACCATAGTTAGAACGATCCGATTTAGGTCACATATGCGCCGTTTTGTTCGATAAAGTGTTGCCATTTGGAAGGTAATATGATGATGCCTCTCTCGTAGAAGCCCTTGTCCCTATTGACAAAAAAATAAGACAGTCGATGTTCACAAGCCTCTCTTGACGCGAATTTTGCACCAGCAAACGTGTTCCCAATGGACACGAACAGATGGTAATCACTCGGTGCCAGGTCCGGACTATAAGGTGGATGCATAAGAACTTCCCAACCAAGCTCCCGGAGCTTCTGGCGAGTCACTATCGATGTGTGTGGCCTGGCGTTGTTCTGGTGGAACACAATGCCTCTCCTATTGGCCAAAGCTGGGCGCTTCTGGGCGATTGCTGCCTTCAGACGGTCCAATTGTTGACAGTATAGTTCCGAGTTAAGGGTTTGGCCGTAGGGGAGCAGCTCATAATAGATAATTCCCTGCCAATCCCACCAAACACACAGCAAAACCTTCCTGGCCGTCAATCCTGGCTTGGGCACCGTTTGCGCCGGCGCACCGCGCTTCGACCACGACCGTTTTCGCGTGACGTTGTCGTAAGTGATCCACTTTTCATCACCAGTCACCAACAACTTCAGAAATGGGTCGCTTTTGTTGCGATTCAGCAGCGATTAGCAGATGGAAATTCGGTCCATGAGGTTTTTTTGCGTTAACTCGTGTGGCACCCATACATCAAGCTTCTTTGTGTATCCAGCCTTATGCAAATGGTTCCACACGGTTTTTTGTGCAATGTTTAGCTCTTGGGCAATCGAAACAGTGCATACATGACGGTCGGACGCGACAATGTCCATGATTTTATCGACATGTTCGACACGTGGCCTTCCAGTGCGTGGTACATCTTGGACGTCAAAATTACCGGCACGGAATCGACGAAACCAAAATTGCGCGTGATTGGCTGTTACAGTATCAGGACCATAAACACTATTCACATTTGCAGCCGCCTGGCTTGCGTTTTCGCCTTTATCGAAGAAAAACTGTAAAATATAGCGTATTTTCTCTTTGCTAGTGTCCATTTTGACGCCCGCTCACACAACACTGAGTCAACTCATCACAACTATCTGAACAGTGTTTGTAGTACGCAATCTCATCGTTTGAACGCCATCTCGTTGAGCGGGATCGGACTTATACAACGGGAGATACAGATCACTGAAACCATCTATTGGCAAAATAATGGATTACTTTTTACTACACCAGATATATAGTTTATTTTCCTTCCTCCCAATTTCTTAATGATTCGTGCAACCAGAATATTAGTTTTGATACGTGGATACTACAATTTCACCTACAATCAAAAGCTAAAAACTACTCTGGTGTGAAATGGACTTACAATCAAACATTACTGTGATATTTTCGTATGAACGACAGTTAGCAGTTTTGATATGTGTGTACTACTATTAAAAGTACAATCAACAACTACCAAGTGCTCTCTTCGTCTGAAACAGACCTATAATAAAGCACTACTGTGATATTGTGTTATACGAAAGTTAGTGCGAACGGAACATCAGTTTCATACTATATATAGTCTCTTTCCCTTGCCCCTCAAAATAGAAAAGGTAACTTGTGTTTATTGCACCAAATGTATTAAAAAAAACTAATATATCTAAACACATAAAGCCATACACAGTGTTGAACCAAGCGCAAAGAGACAATAGCAGAATGAGAAGTGAGTGAGTACTGCTTTCAACGCTACATTAAAAGACTATCCACTCCCTGTAGAGAATTACGTTAAACATTCTTGCGACACTGTTTCTTTCCTAAATGTTATTAAAGAAGAATGATTAGAGACATTACAGAAAGATTTGGAAGAGCTTTGAAAGTGAACATCACTCTAACAACAATTTTACAGCAACCAACTAATCGTGAAGAACTAGTATTTCACGTGACATCGGGCAAGCAAGCAGGAAAAAATGGAGCAAGTGTTTTTGAAGTTGGGAACTCAACAAGAAGAATGTGCAACTAAAAGATCCGGATGGAGTTTGTGTGATAATCATACACATACATTGAAAATCTTAGTGATCAAGTTGCGACCTTCTACTGTTTCGACATATATTGATTTACCACAGTGGGTTCTTTAATAAGAAAGCAGGGATCAATATCCAAAATAGAGATAACGATTTATTCTTGTGGTGCATTATGGAAGCATTATACCCTGTTTATAGAAACCCTGATCGTGTATGGAATTATGTATGATATGAAAGTGAAATGATGGAAGCAATGCATGATATAACCTTCCCAGTAGAATTATCGCACATTAGAAAATATGAACGATAATAAGGCAAGTATCAATGTGTATGCTTACAAAGAGAACAAATCAATTTTTCCTCTACATATATGAGAAATGACATTCGATACTAAGCAAATTGATCCCTTGTATATAACAAGAGTAAGTACAACACATTATTGTCTAATTAGACATTTTTCTTGTTTAGTGAGGAGGCAAATTACAAGAGACGAACATAATTCTGGTTATTGTAAGCGATGCCTTTCACACGTTAACACTGAAGGTAAGCTATTAGAACACTTTAACTACTGTAAAGGGTTTGAAGCCACGAAAATCATCATGGCAAGCATGTGGAAAATCATTAAGTTAGAAAATTAAGTTCATTGCTGGAGTGATGTTATCACTACTGCAGATTCCGAATGTTTTTTTGAAATCAATTAGTACTTCTTCCCCTAATCCTAGTGCATCATCAAAAGATTCAACGTTACAATCCATGCAGTTTAGGTTATTTAATTTGTTGATGCGATGTTACACCATGGAACCTAGAAGTAGAAACGCTGCTGAAGAATTCCTTTATCAAATGGAAAATGAATCCATTCATATTGTTAGTAAGTTATCAATACCAATCTCCCTCGCCAATGTCTCCTCAAGAAGTTCAAGCATATAACGAAGAATAAATTGTGCTGCTTGTGATTGCTTCGTCATACCAGAGAATTATAAAGTGCGCCATCACGACCATCTCAAATTTGGAAACATTACAATCGGTGCAACTTGTAAATACAACGCCAGAGATATGTTGTGCTTGTGTACAACCATCTCTCAAATTAAAATGTTCACTTGATTGTAAAGCACTTAGGATTTTAGCCTGGTGAAGTGAAAGTCAGAACAAACAGAGGAACGTTACATTACATTATCTAAAAAGCTTACCATTCGTGATCGAAATATTGAGTTAAGGTTTTTAGATCTGTGTCGGTTCTTGCCACACAGTTTAAATGATCTACTCTCAATATTAGAACCTACTAAATTAAAATACGCGGAAACACATGCCCACACAAGACACATAAGGATTGCTTCCCATGTGAGTATCTTACTGACGAAATAAATTAAAAACACAGGTTAGGATATTTTTGAAATTGTAATGGCCTTGAGCCATCTTTGAGTCAAACAGGGATAGAGTTTGGGAGGGTAGTGGCCGGTGTCTTAGACACTAAATCAAAATATAGTATTTTTACTCTGTTTAGCGGAAGAAAGTGCCCACTTTTTTGTATAGCGGAATTTTTAATCGAAAAGCGTGGTAACCAATGAAACACTCTTGCTTTGCATAGAAAATGTGCTTGTGGCAGAGGGAAATTCATCAAAAATAATAAGTCTACGTTCCCACCGAAAGGGGTTACCATAGATGCGATCTTTTTCGAGCATAATTTTTTCAACTTTTCTCCGGTGAAAATTCAGTCTAAAAGAGTGGTTAATCTTTGCGCTCAAATCGAGGGGGATTTCGCCCATTTGATTTAGTGTGTAGTTAAACCATTCTAACGTTCGTGTAGTGAAACTGAAGCAAGCTGGAAAACATCCGTCAGGACGGTCGGCAGAAGGATTCAAACCCACAGTACCTACCTTTTAGAGACCCGAAAGGACAGGTTAGTAAAATACACTTTAGTTTTCCTCATGTACACATATCTAGCACAAATTACGCTTTCGTGCTTATAGAGTGCTTTAACACAAAGTACCTGTTGATCATTGGTAGGGGTATAGATGACTTCCAGGCCTTGTACGTAACATTGACTGAAATGATTATTGGTGTGAAAAAAAACTTAAAATAATATTCCTATATATAAGCACCAATGCTTGTTATGCTATTTCTAATGTAAATTAACCTTACTTTATCTGAAATCAGTTATGCACAAGGTATCGCACGGGTAACGTTGATGCGCTAATTGTATTTGCCGCTTCTCCTACACGATTCGTGATGTTTTTGTGCTAATTGTATTTTCGTTTCACGTTTTAAATAGTTATTTCTAATTTTTCCTTGTAAAGTTCGCCCAAGGCCTAGTGGTAGATCCGGTCCTGCCTCTACCAACAGTAGAATTGTTTTAGTTCATCCTTGTATGGACCATGTGCCATTAGGAAGTAAATGATTTGTCCATAATTGTATTTTAAGAAATCAATAAACATCATGCAAATTAACTTTTCCCACTGCAAAATAAAGCCCAGGGTTTATAAAAAGGAACTAGGCCAAGAAATTCCCCAAGCCCTCCACTCCGCAAATATAAAATCGTGAAACCCAAACTGTTTCCGTCTCTCATGGCCCCGTGGAGCTTTGAATGAGGGAGACATCCACGGGCGAAGTCTATCCCGGTCTCGAGGAGAACATCTTTAGTTCAATGCACCCTTCAGGTGCGCGAATCCGGGTAGTGCAAACATTGATCAGAAGTAGGGGTGGAATAGAGGGTCCCCAAAATTGAGTAGGGGTAAAACAGAATGCATTTAGAAGCGTAATGTTGTTCGACAAAGTTTGTCATGCACTTCTTATTTCCTGTGTGACTTGTTGTTTGTTGTGAGTTGGTGTATTTAATATTTGAGCTACTCTGACCATGATTTCCTTTTTTAACCAGTACGTGGCCTTATGATGCATAACTTGTAAATGTATCGGCAGAGTCGCGGAGGCAATCTGCAGCGCCTCTGCAATAGTTGTTCTAAAGGCCCCAGACAATTATGACAGGTATGATTAATGATATCTGCCTCTGTGCTCCGTTTATAGTTTGCGCCTGTCTGACGTCCGTCACTCGGTGGCAGCAGACACTTGCCGAGTATCCCATTATTGATCTTATAATGAAATTGTGGTGTTTATGAATCAGCTGGTATTGTTTTACTCATTTGATGCTATATTAATTATTTTATATGTTAGTTTTATTATCTTAGGTTTCTTAACTTTGGTATGCTCTCTAAATTTAATATGCCGTTTGGTGTCACTCCGAGGTATTGGAAACTATGCTCGCGTTTTATTGATTTATTATTTATCTTAATTACAGTTCTTCTCTATTAATTTAGTTGCCTTGTAATTAATATATATTTAGTCTTTCTCTGTCGAAATTGTAACATTGTTGTTACACCACGATGTCATTTCCGTACCTATTGTATTTGCTTTATTTTGCAGGCCATCTAGACAATGTACCTTCAGGATCACCACCACATCATCAGCGTAGCTTCTGGACCACCGCAAGTCCATCAGCGTAGCCCATCTCGCGCTCCACGTCTTGCATGCCGTCTAACATCCTCCAGACATGGCTGAAAGGCTATGTTCCAGAAAATCGAACCAATATCGACACTTGGAGGCATCCCCTGGTCGGGACTCGGGACTTGGCCCACAATGCCATCTTCCGTTCATGCTTCCATCTTCCTATTTATGAAGGAAATATTTATTATGCCCTAAGACCTGGATGTAGAGTTAGTAATATTAATTCTTGTAGTTCAGGGCCACAGAGCTTTAACCCAAAATTTCGGTATATACAATATATTTGGTGGTATCTTTATGAAAAGTACGCTGAAACCGAATCTGATGAGTATACTTTTTAAATCCTTGAACTTTATGATATAAGACGTCATGAATATAGCCGCCCTATAATACTACCTCTTATTATGATGATGATCAACTTACACCAACTATACTCACGTTTGGTATCAAATAAAAGCTTGAGATTATTGTAGATGATCTAAAGGAGTAATATAGAGCGGATGGGTCGCATCCTTGTGCGTTTCCAAATGTGATATCATCAATCTGGCGGTCCTATAATCTGTACCTCCTATTATGACGTTCATCGATATACATTAAATATACCCATGTTTGATATCAAATCAAAGCTCTAGATGCTTGGAGATGATCTAAAGAGTAATATAGAGCGGATGAGTCACATCCCTGTGCATTTCGAGATATGACGTCATTAATATGGCCGTCCTATAATGTGTACCTAGTATTATGACGTTGATAGATATACATTAAATATATCAATGTTTGGTATCAAATGAAAGCTCTAGATGTTTGGATATGAACTAAAGAAGTGGAGTAAACCTGATGGCGTTCTTGCAGTGACTATTTATTGCTTTTTACTTTCATCACCAGGACTGTAGTCGAGGGTATAAAGAAGTATACACCATATACTCTCTGATTAACATTACACATTTGCGTATACTATGTGCTACGGTGTGTATACCATCTATTTTCGCTTCATTTATTTATTTGGTTCCACTTGAACAACAACAAAATTTTGAGAAGGGAAATATGTTATACATGAAGCGCGCCAGTATTTAATCGCTATCTTTTGACTGCAACAATAATTTTGTAGAAATTTGTAGTATATTTGAAAATATATTTTGTAAGCTTGGCTTGTCTTTTTGTGCAGGCCTTGAGTAATATGAGCTTTGTCTTATATTTTTAAAATCAAAGTTAGATGTTTGTTTTCTCGGAGTGTGGAGTAAGTCCCATCATACTATAATTATGGTCAGATTTGTAACGTGGAAAACAAGTAGGTCTTATATGTCGACTTCAGTACCCAAGGGATAGAAGTGACATTGACAAACAAACTGAAGTAAGAGGTAACATTTTATATATAACCCGAAATATGTGACAAAAGCTATCATATTTCTTTAGCAGCACATGATATCGGACAATATCGGCTCAATACGAGGTCAACCTTGATCGATATTGGCTAGTATTGGTCCAGTACACTTTTCTGTGCTGTTAGGGACTGTATAAAGAAATTTAAACCTTAATGTATCTGTGTACAAACTATAACAATTTTGTGTCGCATATACGAGGGATTATACAAATTTTCTGCAATCACGTGGAAGGAAACGACATTGGAGAACTTATACATTATGGTGGAATTTGTCCTTCTGCACATAGTCGCCATGCTTCGTGACATATTCTGCCAACGCTTCTTTGCAATGTTTAAGCGGTACTTGATTAACTTCAGGCACCTAGGGCTTTCATTTGACACCAAGCGTTGGTATATTTAGTGGAAGTTGATCAACGTCCTAATAAGAGTTAGTATTTTAGTATGCAATATTGGTGACATTACATATCGATACTCTCAGGGTCTGAAGGCTATAGATTATATTACTTATCTTGGTTAACTCCAGGTAATTAGGGCTTTCGTTTGATACCAAACGTGGGTATATTTAAAGGAAGTTGATCAACGTTATAATAAGAGGTAGTAAGTATCATAGGCACCATATTGATGATGTCATATCTCGAAACGATCAATGGTATGAAACGTATACCAATCAGATTCACTTTAGGCACTCTTTTCTCATATTCGAAAAAGTTTGAAAAACGTTTGCAATGTCAGTGCTCCCGTAGAGTCCCGCACTGAGGAGAGACTGCTCTCCACCTTCTACAGCGATCTCCTAGCATGCACATGCATGCAACTAAAGCGTGTGTTGGGCGTGTGGATGCTTACGATTTCTGTCTTTCGGAGACATTTACCACAAATCTGACAACTAAAGTACCCGACGTGAGGACTCGATTTGCTCATCAAGTGATACATTAAATTGAAGCTAGTGACGACTATAGTACACCTCTGAAATCCTAGCTGTAGAGCTCCAGTAATAACAAGGTTATGGCGTGTCAAAGTTCAAATAGAAAGCGAATTTAGCTGCTTGTGATGTCCATGTTTTGCTGATTATATCGATGGTAATATGTCGTACGTTGCTCCCAATTAATGTAATGTGTAGAATGATATCCCTCTCTCTGCCTGATATCCCGCTTTCTTTAATTCGTGTATGAATGTCCTTGTGCATGTTTGCTCCTGTTATTATTGTCAATAAAAGGTCTTTTTCTCTTTTCGTTCCAGAAAATGGAAGCAGGTGCTATCGTTCATGCTCTGTATGAGAAATATGGATTTGTTAATAGGAGAATGAATAGGTATGAAGATTCATTGTACAAACAAATAGTGGAGATACTTGAGGACAAGATGGAAGTCATAGAAGAAGTTAGAACTCTTGGATTTGCTGATGACGCTGATGAAAGCAATGATGGAGACTACGGTGATGACGTCTTTGATGAGGAAATGCCAATTACATCGGAAGGTTCTCAAACACATCAAGAGTCCCCGACACCTGTAGCTTCTTCAGGTGAAGAATATCAGCCTTCGCCAAAAAAACAAAAACACATCTTGGACGATGATTATAAAGAAGCAGCTCACATGTTTTGGACACACAATGAGAACCTGGAAAAGAAACGAAGGACATTTTCATCTGTCAAGTCACAGTATAGATTAATTCAATCGAAAAGCATCCTCTTATTCTGCCTTTCTGCAGACTTTTGTTCTGCCTTTCGTTGTGACTTGTTTCAATACAATTCGCTTTCTCTTTGAACTTTGACCCGCCATAACCTTTTTATTTCTGGAGCTCTGCAGCTATTATTTCACAAGTGTACTATACTCGTCACTAGCTTCAATTTAAGGTATCACTTGATGAGCAACTCGAGTCCTCACTTCATTTACTTTACTTGTGAGTATGTAAGAAGAAAGAAAGAACGTGAAAATGAATATAGAATAAATGCGAAAATAATTTTGTTGAAGAGGGCAAAAACCATAATATGCATTGCTGTATATTCTCTAGAATCCCTGTATAGAACTAAATATGATAGATTACCTGGTGAACAACGCATGCTGCGAAGGGTGGGGAAAACCAGGAAATATCTGTATTGACTCTACTATGAATGGCATCCTGAAAGCAAGTATCTGTGTTGAAACATGCAAACGCCGGTCAACTGCTGCGTCTCAAGTGAGTAGCTTCTTCATCCAGGGGCTGCATCCACGAAGTGGGATCAGTCCCTCTGTCGTCTTGGTGTCACAACAGGTGTCCACAGGTGACCAGCTTACAACAAGTGATTGCTTCTCAATGAAGTCAAAATATCGGAATTTATGATTGAATATCGGATTATCCTCTTACAGTAAATCTCGACTGATTAGCTCTCAACAAGTGGGTGCTAGGTACTTCACCTCTTTCGCCCGGGTTTTCCCGGGTAGTTGCTACCGCGGCTGTCGTTGACCATGGTCGTCATGCTTCCATAATTAAATGGCTGTTTCTTCCAGTGTTCGTGTCAGTATTAGGAGGCGGTTATTCTTTACTGGTGAATACAACTCGGCTGGTGGCATCTTCACGTCACAGGCGATTGAGGGCATCACAGCTGCCAAGAGAGTGTGGGTAGCGGACTGGCTGATTCGGCTTCAGCGCACTTTTCTCATAAATAAACCATCAATTAATATATTGTATATACTGAAATTTTGGATTCAGACGAAGAAACTCACATGGGCCCCGGACTATTGTAGTGGGCTGGTCACCACAGACTGTCAAAGGCCCATGTTATATTGATACAAATCCGCTTCACGTATCGGCAATCCTGTGTTTTAGCTCATTTATTTTATGGCAGATTTTATTTAGCGCATTGTCCATCGGTTTCCTTTTCCTAAATCTGTATTTTAACTTGTACATTTCTATGTTTGTGTTTTTATTTTCATTTAATTTGTGCTATTACTTTCTCGAAAGTTTTTCTAATTTTGTTTAATAAATAGATCGATTAATACGATTTAAGGTACGATAGATCTTCATCATTTCCTTTTGGTAGTATTATTAACCTTGCTTTCTTCCATGCGTCTAGGAGCATCCCTTGTTGTAGGTGCTCTTGGAATAATCGCGCATCATATAAGGTCCAGATTTATTTAATATTTTTATAAATTTCATTTTTTAAATTATAGAGTATCGATTCTTTACCATTTTAAAGGTTTTTACAAAATTATCTGTTAAGCCATTAATAATTTCCAATTCTTCTGTTTGTTAAGATTGTTGATAGGTATTTATTTATTTTGTTTGTTATTATCCATCTATTTATCATTTAGGAACAATTTCCTTAGTAAGAGCTCTGTTACGTCTTTCCATGATTTTGTTTGATGTTCTTCGTCTTTTAATGTATTCTGCATCTCTCTTATTTTAATTTTATTCATAATGATTTTATATGGCAGCTCCGATGGATCCATGCTTAGATTTTCTTCGATAAAATTGTTCCAGGTTTTATTTTCTTTAATAGTAAATTTGTTTCCCCTTTTTTATTTCTCTGTATGTGTTTAATCTTCTTTGTCTCAAGAAGTGCCCTCCAGCTGCTCGGTAGCTCTTCCTCTCTGCTTTCGTTTTACGGTTTATTTTTCTACGATAGTTGGGCAAATGTATTTGCGTTTCTCCTTTTCTTTTGTTTTTGGGGTTATTGTTTCTACGGCATTTAGTGTTGCTTTTTCTATTTGAGTTGCTAAATGGTGCAAATGATGTCATTTGTCAATCTGTGGCAGTTTTAGGTTTATTTTTTTCTCGATTTAATTTATTTATATTTTGTTTCAGCTTGGTTTCATCCTCGTCATCTACTTTTTGATTTGTTATATATGTTATATCAAATGTTATGCCCTTATGGGCACTCACAGCTTCATCCAATGATTTATTTTTCTACTTGCGTCTCACTTGGTTAATGTTAAAGAAATATATGACCCCACCTTGGCCATGCCCCTAAATGCTGGATGTTGGACATCGATGTTCTGCATGGTCCATATATTTTGATTTATGACATCCTCAAACTTCTCTCCATTTTCATATGTTTCGGGGCAGTGCTACAGCCGAAATTTAGCTTTAACGTCTCCTACAATTAAAATATCAACATTTACGATTTTTTTAAATATGCAAACCATTTTATGTATAAATATGTCAGTTAGCAGGGAGAACTGGCAGTAGATATTTACCACTACTAATTTGTCATTTTTATACATTATTTCTATGCATTGTACCCCCTGCAATAAAAGTTTGTATGGACCAATACTTCTAGTTTCTTGCTAAAGATAACAGACTCAACCATTAGATTTTTCTAAAACCTAATGGTAAAACCGTTCTTGCATCAACCATTATACCCTGTAATTTTCCTGTATGCATATAAGTTCCTAGATACACGCTACTTCTACATTTTAATTCTCGCATAAGCAACTCAGCTTGCCCAGGCATGTTGAGATCTGTCCGCATTGAACTGATATATTCTCATTACAGATGTTTTCGCGTTGTCTTCTGTAGACGTAGCAAAGCGGAAACTTTTCCAGTCGGTTGAAGCAAATTTGGCGTATTCCATCACGAATTGCCTGTTCACTTCTAAGCGGAAAACTGAAAACCTTCCTATGTTCTTTCGAAGGCTCTGTCGATCAGCATCAAGATCTCTGGGGTCTCTTGCAATTCCGCTCAACCAGACGTTAATCATGTCGACTTCCTCAATAATGAGAAAATTATTTTTTTCTCCTTGTTCATGGTTGGTTCAAACTATTATCCCCAGGGTGGCACTCAGGTTGTTGGACTCCAGCATTCTGGACAATTTGTAAACCAGTTGCAGGATGTTAGAAAAATATAAAATATTGGTTTCTCCTCCAGCGCTCCCTCCGTCTCATCTTGTTCATTTTCATTCACACACACATTTACACTTTTGACATCAGTATCTCTTTCATTCATTCTTTTAACGCCGATCCGGGTGGTAACGCCGGTATACCGGATCTTCTTTCTTCTCCTGTGAACCTTGGTATCCAGGTCCTCCATCCGTTTCCTTTTTGCTTTTTGGTTATATATTTCTTGTTTCCCGTCTTCGTCATTAATTAATTATCCCTCCAAATCTCTCTCTCCTCCCTCCCTCCTTGTCCATTTTTGCTGTTTCTCTTCTTCCAGGTATTCCCTAATAAATTCTTCCTTTCGTTGTTCTTTGATTTCTATACCTACACATTCTTATTTCAGTTATTGTATGCTCTATTCTAAAGTTATGAAATATGAAGAGTTGATTTCTTATAATTTTCATGTAAAGCCTACGCAATTCATTTTATTTCTACAGTTTTTGATTAGCTTCAGGACGTCTACGTCTTCCACAAACCTATCACGATATTGAGTATTATTAGTTTCTTCATTTTAAATGTTACACATTAGAAAGAAGGTCCAACAGAAGCCCCCAAATCCTTTAGAAACTTCTACCTTTATGACTAAATATGTATTGTGCCACAGCCAATTTATTTTCACTTTAATATATTTCTAGGTATTCATCCTCCAACCAAAAGTTTTCAGTTCGAAACCCATAGGCAAGGTTGGAAGATTTGGGTTAATGCAATTAACGATTAACTTACATTTGTTATCCAATAATATATATATATATATATATATATATAACCTAATTTTGTTTTAGAATATTCGTGTTTTTGGTGCTTTGCTGTTCTTTATCCAGTCATAAAAGATTTGAATTTCCTTGTTGTTATTGAATTCTTGTAGTCTATCAAAATTTCTTCAAATTTTGCATGGTGGATTCTTCTTTCTTTTTAGAGATTCCTCATGTGGCATTTTAATCTCCTCAAGGTTCATTTTCAAATTTCCTAATGGTCACTTGCAGCTGTATTCATGTCTGATAATTTTTCACACCCCATTTCCTATCTCTAATAAAGCACGGCACACATCATGTTTCTTTGTTTTAGTTTTTGCAGTCTTATTTTTATGGCCTTTTACCCGCAGTGGCCACACTTGTCATCTCACCTACAATAAATAGCTATGTGATTCAACTTCTGACAGTTCACACACGTAGGTACCACAAGGAAGTCTTAAACATTCTTCAGTTTATAGCCTATATATACTCTGCAATTTCTTAGTAACATTTCTCTCATCCAACCGAGCACTTTGAAGAACAGATGATACCGGTCTTATCCTTTGGGTCCCGTTCTAAGTCTTGGTTTCACTAGTTGTTTTTCTCTTCATTTATGTTTCTTATATTCCTTTTGTATAAATTCCTCAAGTACTTCTTCCACTTCCATCTCTGTTCGGATTCCATATATTATCATTAAAGGTTTCTTCTCATCTTTCCATTTTGGTATGTCAAAGTACTTGTCAATCTCAATATAGTTAGCCAGTTTTCCTCATCCTGTTTCGAAGCCATCTGCAATATTAAGACCTGTACAGGTTCTTCCAAAGGTTTTTCCATGTACCAACTGGAAATTTATTTTAACGTTTCTAGGTATCGTTCTAGTAGGGTGCATTCTAATATATTTGGTTGTTTTGCAGGTTTTAAGTCTGATTATGATAGGTTTAATTCCTCTTTTGGTATCTTCTATAAGTTTGATTTTCTCAGGTATTTTCTTCTCTATCCTTCTCATTGCATCAACAAAAGCTAGTACTGTTGTTTTGGCCACTTTTTCCGCTTTATTTTAAAATAATTTCATTTTATATGTTTAATTGTTTCATTTCCTCTTCCAATTTCCTAACTTTTTCTTCTATTTCGTAGGTACTTTCTTCAATGCATTTATTTCTGACTTCTAATCTATTTATTCTGAATGTCCCATCTATTGCGTGATTTCCTCCTTCATTAATGTTCTTGTCTGATACATCCATTTTCTTTTCTTTTTTCTATTTTTTTCTGCCGTTTCATTAACTGTAGTTGTTTATCTGTAAGTCTTTCATTTTCTTTTTCCAATCTTGTATTATTCTTCATTAACTCTCCGATCCTCACTTCTAGGTATGCAAGTTTAACTTGGTACTTTGTCATTGTTCCTTTTACTTCCAGTCATTTGTTTGCTACCTCTTCTTGGGATTCCCTGCCTCACTACCCTGATCCTCCCTCTTCCGTTCTGTCTTTTGGTGTTCTTGACGGTACTTTCTCTACCTTATCTATATGGTCTTGATCACTTTTTCTCATAGATCTCAATGCAGGAGATCCTGTTGCTCCTCTATTTAACTCTTCCCATTGGGCGTCTACTTCCTGAACGATTCCTCTGCGATCTCTCTATCCTCTTTCACCGATTTGAAAGCTCCAACATTAGTTTTTCTTAATCTTTCCTCTGTAGTTTGCTTCATAGGAAATATACTTTGTCATATAGTTTTCTTTCATTTCTATATATCATACAGTTAATACAGTTTACAGTCTATAGCTTACAATTAGTTACATCCACAGAAATACCGTTCCGTACCCAACAGAAGTCCAAAGCGCCTGCTGCCCGGGTGGTATTGGGTGGAAATTCTAGTGAGGCGATACATCCTACCATGTGGAGGGCAAAAGGGTATTGTATTCTTAGGGCCTGTTAGGCTTCAGTTACTAAGTGTTCATTGGGAGGGAAGGAGGGATAACTCGACACTTTTTCATTTTTGGGCCAACTGTCGAGTTTTTAATAATTGACCAGTCTGATTCTTAGGAGCAGGGAAGGTAGAAGGTAGGTTTGACATCTTCCTTGACCAATCCTGGATATAGCTAGTCCATTTTCGGTAGGTGGGGTTTTAGGACGAGTGATCTTTACCAACCCAAAAAGACACCTCCAAGCTTCGCATAAGTAAATTGGTTGGGTGTGTGTGTGCAAAAATGTCCCTAAGGAAAATGATCTGGTAGTTTCCTCAAAATACCGGGATTGGGAAATTCAGGGTGTCGAAGTGGACCCAAGTTTTGCTACAAAAATATAGAAAGATAAAAAAACACACGGGGACAGTGAAACAAATTAGAAATGTTTGAGTATTGAATTGTATATAGTAAATCCGACTGTGAAAAGGTCTTAAAATCATAAACACTCAGCATATGCATTGCGGATTGCTGATATCTGCATCACTATAAAAGCTGTCTTATCAGAAAATTTCTTCATATTCTCCAGAAATTCTATCCATATGGTCTTCCAGAAACTATATGTCATATTCTACCCATTTTGTGAAACTGCATTGTTTCGTACAAAAGATAAGTCCGAAATTACATTCTTTGCTTCTATTTGTTTCTTAAAACACTTGTTAAAACTGGGTCCGTTTCTACCCACTTTCATATTTTAATATTAATAATGTTATGTAGTTTCAAACATGCTTAACGTCAACTCCATGGAACGAAACTCACCTTAACATTCATGTTTGAGACATGTTTTCAATTTTTATATCTTAGTTTAGCAGTTAGTTTTTAACAATTATTCTTCACAATAATTTAGTTCGATATGTTAAACGCAAATTAAATCGATGTAAACCATTTAGTATGATAATTACATTTACTGAAATCCATGAGACTCGCTTTTTATCAGCTCTATACGCGGACAAGAAAGTTATAATAAAAGTGTGAAGCTGCAACACTGCACAACATTTTACATGCGCTAAAGGCTAGACAGAACGCATGAATCTTAATCTTATTTCAGTAGAGCTTCTACAGTCGATTTATTGTGGAATAGAAAGTTAAAATCTGGTGTGGCTCACTTATTAATCGTCAATTCCATGAACTCATAATCATAATATTTTATTTTAATTTATGTTTCTTATAATCATGAAGAAAAAGTCAAACACTGAAAACGTGTTCATACTCTATTGTAAAATTCAATTATCATTCTAAGGAACAAGGCAATGGAAGAAAGTAAAAGGAATCAAATCTATGGAAATAACACTATATGTTATAAATGGAATAAATAAGTCAATAATTCAGTATTTATCTCTAAGTACCTTCAATATTTGCCAACAGTGCCACCAGGATTCCTAAAATATAACATCATTTACAATTAAAAATGGTTTATTTTTTTACTATCCAATCAGCCCTGTTTCTGGAAAATGGCTCATATGACAATTTGAAAATTATTTCATACATGCGTTTGTGTTCAGCTATGCATATGTATTCAGCAAATAGTTCAATAAATGATGTTATAACAATAGGTTAGCACTCTCGCTTTTTGTACGCGTGGTCACGGTTTCAAGTCTCGCTGGGGCCCTTAGATCGGACTGATTCGAGGTCCACTGTACGAAAAATTTTGGTATCTTCCTTACAAGCTCAGCAGCTTGTGGAGGGCGTTAATATCAACTCAAAAAAGTGCATTCACGTTTAGGAGACACATGTATGTGACGTAAGTGCTTAGCTACATTGATTGTTTTCCATATAAAATTCTAGGTCAACATACAACGCCCAATCGACCGAAGCTGATCACGCAATATGAACATGGGAAATTACATTTAGCTCTAGCATATTGTATTCTTTTAATAATTATCTTTTTAAGTTCTAATTTTCAGGCTTCCGACCCACGACAGGCCACACGAATATGCACCGATTATTGCTCACTTATCCAGCATACATCTCGGTGTGATAAAATATAATCAAGTTGTTTCTAAGTTACAGACTGACATTGATCCATTTTGTTATGAACTTTCTAACCACTCTGTTGCTGAATTTCACTAGAAACTTGACACAATTCCATAGGTAAAATTTCTGAGATAACCAATAATCAAATTCAAACATTAACACTCTCCCTCAAATACATATTTCATATTTATTATTTCTTCCCAGTGTGAACCAAAGCTTGTACGCATCTTTTTCTACTTCTCTTTTTTATATAGAACTTTCCAATCGTCACATTTTCTCTACATGGGTCCGTTCCAACTTTCTCTATATCTGGATATACACACTAATACGGTATATGTACACAATACACATGATTATAATAAGTAAAATAGAAAATAACATACAGCTAACACACAGATAGACAAATAAACATTTTACATAATTCTTTAAATTTCATCATTTAACCTGACACCCCCAATTCCTTCCAACGCTCCTCCCTGACCATAGTGATATACTACCCCACAGCTTTTATAGTCTTCGTTTCCACTCTGTCCTCCCCTCTTATTGGCCCTAATATTTCACCCTAAGTTAGATTTCCCAGAAGTTTTTCTCTGGTTCCCTTACACAAGAAAATAATATGTATTTCGCTGTCCTCTTCCCCACATAGTGGAGATAATGGTTTACCTTCTTCATTATTTCTTCAGTATATTATTAGATTCCAACCACCTAATCGAATCCACGCCATTCCTCCCCTTTCTTTCTTCTCACAAACCGAGATATAGCTATCCCTTCCCCATGTTTCTTGCATCTGCCCATGAAATTTCAGGGATACCTTTGCATTGCACTCCTCAATGATCTCTTGTCTGTCTATACCCGCCATTGATTTGAGGCTACGACAAACTTCGGCACGTATTTTTCAGATATAAGGCACTGGCATAATTTGTACATACCTGTAACAATTTCTAACATACAAACGGTAGACCTCCTCTGTTTAGAATCTTGAGGTAAGTTTCAGTTTCAGTATGCTCTGCTTTTACTTCCAAGTCATTGTCTTTTACTACCACCGTTTTACATTGTCCACATTTCAAACGCTATTAGCAACATAAACCCGCTATGTAAACCAGAGCCATCGTGTTATTTACAATCGAAACATGATCAGCTTCTCTAACAGTGACTTTAAAATATTTTCCTTTGTCAATAATATCATTGGTTGCATGTTCATCGTGAAGTTTTGCAATAATGATTTTATCCGGAATTACCCACATATTGAAGAGTTTAAAGTTAAAAGATCCATTTACTTTCAGATTCCAGAATCTGGATCACTGATATATTGCAATTGCCTCCACTCATTTGCCGGTATTGCCCAAAACGTCCTTCTAAATGATCTGTTTTGAAAATGTACCAAAAGCACATAGGTGATCTTTTGCTTATTCATTAGACAACGCGAGAGAATAACTAAAGTATTTGTTTTGTGCTTTAGTTCGAGAAATGTATCAGTAGTTAATTTTCCATTGCGTCCACTTTCTGGTATGTCCAAAGCCAGCTTATTCCATTATTCTAGCCATTCACAAAATCTTTCCAAGAAATCTCAAATTTAACAGTTAACACCCTTTACGAGAATCACAGAAAGTGTCTCTTTTATGTTTTCCTTTCATGGGAGTTTTTACATTAACACATTTCCAACAAGTTGAAATCAATTGCAAAAATTTAATTGTTCCTTTATTGTCAGTATTTTTAAATACTTAGAGAGATGCTATTTTTTCTCGTCGAAAAGTTTCACTGCATAAATAACATTTGTCTCTAACAAGATGGATACAAAACTGTATGTGAGAAAGTAGAAGCTAATTTACTGTATCTGTTTTTTTTTCAGAGAAATATAATTTCATAATTATGCTTACACTAGCCTTGAGTGTGGATGCCTTCTCAAGACTTAAACTACTGCCATTAGTACACAATGGAGGCTCAGGTATAATGGAGCTCTGATCTACATCTTTCTGGTTTAACTAATTGTTTCGAATGGGTTTTAGCAAAGTGATCGATGTCAAATAAAAGAAAAATATTATCATCCTGGTTATATGGGTTTTTAAATCTGGAATTTAATGACTCGTTGCAAAGCTTTTGAAACATATTTCTGTTGACTCTATTATTGTCAGATATTAGAGTAATGACGTGAAACACACAGTTAGTTAAGGCTTCTATTACAACTAATGTTTGTTCATAAAGCGTTTTGGTATTTATTTATTTACAGAAAGAAGTCCAACTCCATCTGTGTTATTTGACAGCAGAGATTATATCATGAATGCTTGAATTGTAGTATCTTCTTCCATTTCGTCCGTGAGTCCCTGAAAATTACCATCTTTATAAGATACACTAGGTTTTACGTATATTTCGTCTAATTGTAAAGTTTACGTACTTTTGATGCTCTTTGGGAGATTTTGCTTTCTTACTTAAGAACTTAATATGAAAATTGACCGAGATTTCCGTTCTTTCAGATTTGAAGTTTAATGATGGAAAACTGTCGCAAATAAACAGGACGAGGGAGTGATAATACAGCGGAATTTCTTATGCGCATACATACTGTTATATTATTGAAATAAAAGAGCAAGCAAGTACAAACTAATGTGTCAGGTGTGTACCTTAGAACCTTTTGAAAAGATAAATAGTTCTTTAAAAAATAATAACTTATGCAGTGAATAGTTGTCATACGCATCGTTGGAATACTGTTTTAATAACTCATATGGTTGAACTAATTTATTCTCACAGTGAGTATTTCTACGTTACGCACGAAGGTTTTAAATGACTAATTAAGCACTCAAATTTGACTACCTATCATGAGCCAAGTCTTTTCCTAGAAATAACCTAACCTTGCTATTTGGAACTATTGTGCCATTATGACTGACTAAGACCATACAGTCTTTGTGGACTTTTAACGAAACTATCATTTTTGGAATAACTAGAGATTATCAATTTTTAGAAACACTACGCTATATTCATTGTCAAATTTCAGAAAGCATTCAATGTTCGTTTTATTAACTTTGCCTCTAAAATGTTCAAAATCTTGCATGGCATCTTCTTTATACTAGTTCTGTAGTTTTCTTCATTTTTTGCTCTCTTTCTTCCGATGATCTTTTTTTTTTGCTGGAACTTTGCAGAAAAAAATATGAAGGTTAGTTAGGAAAAAATGTGGGATACGCGTCTTTCGTTAACTTTGGTATCTTCCTTCGCACTTCTTTAAGAGAACCGTCTTCGCAAATAGTTCCATCTTCTCTAATTATAAATCTTTCTTCATTTACACACACAACAGTAGAATTTTCTGCCAAATAATTTGTTCTATGAATCGCACATAACCACTGCTGTCTCAAGTGAGGTTCTTTGAGCTTGAAAATACAGATACATACTTCTCACTTAACGAATTGTAGTTTGATTTGCAATCAGAAACTTCTTTGGCATTTTTACCATTCAAGTATAGTTGCACTAACTATCATATTAAATGTGTACACACACACATACACACACCTATACACACAAGCAAACACTTACACTCGATAAGAATTACGGACTAATTCGTGGAAGTACTTGAATTTCGGAGCACAACACAACTCTGAATTAATTGACACCACTACAAAAAGTGATAGGGTCACAGAACTTTATGTTGTCTTTTATCGAAAGTAAAAACCGTGAGCCAAGCCTGCCTACGTCACGCGAAGCTTTATGGCTTTACATCCACGCCTGTAAGAGTATCCCAGGGACTCATATGTGCCCAACTCACAGCTAAAATGTCTATACTTACTCGTATTTATAAGTGCTTTAATCGGTGGAAGTGGATTTTCTCCGCCGTCATATTACACAAACGCAAATATAATGTATTCACACAGATCACCATATTTTCTGTGAAGCAGCCGAATATAAGGATCTAATCATTTGAAATGTTTAGACCTACACACAAAGTCTCTGTATACAAGAAAGCGTTTGATTGAATTACATCGCCATTTTTCTTGTGGGGTTTAAACATGGCCCTTTGTCGAATAATGCCAGAACTAGGGTTAAAATTTCCGGTGGATCTTCATGAAAAAGCTGAAATATAGTGTCATGGAAGCCTTGTTTGTGGTGAGTCCATAACTAAAATTGCAACTTCTATTTCTAAGTGATTGGGCCAGTGCAAGCGGATTATGTTGTGTATACACAGCTGATATTAATAATATACTTTAGAGACGCAATTTTAATTCTCATGAACAATCTTGCCTTGACCAAATCACTCGATATTAAAAACTGTCCTTTTTACTGTGATTCGAACATACACAAGGCTTTCTACAGACTAAACCTCAGAATGTTATCATTTTGCCGAAATCCTGCATTTTTCGGCAACTGGCCTTGTTTGAACCCCAGCAGCAAAAAATTGTGTCATTCAACGCCGCGGTGTTTTATATACATTCACCCTGTTGATAGTTCAAAGCTGGCCGGGTAGCCGAGCGGCGTGCGGCGGTAGCCATCGACTCGGAGGTCCCGGGATGAGTCCCGGAAGGGGCATGGGTGTGGATTTTAATAGCTTATGGGCGAATCCTGATGGGCCGAAGTCCAAAGTTCAGTTTATATAGTGTGACTGGCCTATATAAGAATAATAAAGTATAAATAAAGATAGTTCAAAACATCACAAAAGAAAATGGAGTCTTATCTGCAAATCTTTCCTCAAAACGTACTGGCCTTCGTGAAGATACGTATTTGCATGGTACAGCAAAGAAAATCCGCTTGTAGTGACTGAACCATTTCAAAGCAAAAATTGCAATTTCTCATGTATGTTGGTCACGTATCATGCTTCTTTGACTCTAAATTTTGCAATTTTTTTTTATGAGGATCCATTTAAGATATTTAAGCAAGAAATCTGGTATTTTTCACCAAGGGTCATCTAATTATTTAAAATTCGTTATTTATATTTCAGGCTAATTTTGGGACTAAAGGAATTCATTTTCAGGAAAGGTGATACCACATCTTCTAAGTACACTTCAAAACTACACTATTGAGGTTTCCGTTCATATCTACGAGAGTAAAAATACAAAAGAATGTTGATTTCGGAAATTAATGGAGACCACCACCATAGACACGTCACTTCTGGCTTGTTACGTAACACGTGCATGCTAAATACAACTATCAAACCACCGTTTGCAAGTTCGTATCGTGGTTCAGTGGTAAGGCATTACGTGGTTCAGTGGTTAATGAATAAAATCTCGAGTTCGAATCCCGCCAGCAGCAAGATTTTTCATTTTTTTTTTCAAAAAAAAAATTATACGTTCACATTTATTAATCATAATTCTTTATTTCATTTTATTGATAAGTTTAAGTTGGTGGCCATGAGTTCGTGAAGGTTAGGTAAGGTTAGGTGAAGTCATGTATCTTTACATTTTCCGTTCTAATATTACGAACTCGATGAAGGCATAAAAGCACCACTCGCCACGTTGGAAATATGGTTGCCCCATAAAAATGTTCTAATATGGTGATGCAACATTTTTTTGTCTAAAATCGGATGATGTTTTCATGGAATGACCCAATTATTGTTCCAGCTTTTCGCTTATTAGGATTTCGTGAGAAGAAATCCTAATAACATTATATTGTGATAATGATACTTTTCACAAAGGAATTTTCATCATTAAGAGAAGCTGTTTTAACAAAGTGAGTTGCTAAACTGCTTTAACACGTATGACAAATTCATTGAGAGTTTAAACGGGATTTTTCGCGAAGAAAGACTAAGTTCAACAAATTGAAAAAACACCACAGTGTTGTTCTCTTACGGAAACAACTGCGCAGATGAAAATAAATATAATTCCTTACGCAAACATTAAGTTTGTTTGACTATGGTCCACGTGGCATCAGTCAGTCTGGTGGTGTTTTAATAAGACAAATCTTGGCAATATCTTCTCAGCTGTAAAAATAGCTCATGGTTACGGAGTTTGTTTTCTAAATGAACACGAAAGTAACATGGTTTCGAATCTTGGAAAGGAAAATTATACTTTTGCTGTTAGTCAATAACACAATAGTAATTTCTTTTCATGAAACGCCTAAAGTGTAGAAACATGCATCCGAGCAAGCATCCAAGGTGTCTGTATTATTACGTCAAACTGAGTGTAATCTTTCAAAATATTCTAAGCAGACATACATAGTAGTGAATAAGACTTTCCCACGCCACTGGCGTGAATTTACTTTGTTCTGACGCTGACAAATACAACTATAATACGATAGATTTTAGTAACAAGGGAACTACGCCCGATGTAATATAGTGATTGTACTTTGTCTGTAGATATTGGTTAAATTCCTAGTTAAAATACGAACTTTTAAAAATATGCTTCTATGAGAATGATGCCCTGGCTGTGGAATGCAAGTCATTGGACAGTCGAGAGAATTCGTCGCTCCCATCACAAAGTGACCTATCTCAAAATTTGGCAGTTTTGTCTTAGGACCGTCAGAATATGGCATTTTGTGTATATGTTCTTGTCTCAAATCGACGTATTTCTATGATTTGTCGTTCAAAAGTTACCAACAAAAATAGGTTATAAGAACATTCACAAGCATATGAAGGTGCGTTTCTTTAAATCGCTCTCCTGAAAAGTTTTTTAAAAAAGAGATACGTCACTTTGTGATGGGAGCGACGAATTATAAGTATGTGTGTGATCGTAATAATCAATGAAATTGTTTCACGATTCATATAACTTCCCCTCGTATTTTTAGTTTTATAGATCTTATCGTGTTTATCTCTTCCATTAGTTCACTTTCTCTCTGTTTTGTTCGGTTATGTTTGTATGTGTAAATGATCTCTCTTTCTCTCACTCTCTCTCTCTCTCTCTCTTTCTCTCTGTATGTGTGTGCCTTTGAACAAGACAAGTTTTCTTGCATTGCACAATGAAAGTTCCTGCATTAAGCCCATATAATTATTTTCCTTTTCTTTGCATTAATTCCTATATCTTACAACATAACGTGAATGGAATTTCTGCCTATCTATTTCGTGGTTCTCTAAATGATGCTCAACGACTTGGCTTTCTTTCTCCAAATGGAGGAATAACCTTTCATTCCATGTTTTTGTGCATATTCGTACTGTCATGTTGGTTATCTTACTATTAGGCGTAGGGTAAAACAATTCTCCTGGAATAAAGGATTATTATTTCTTACAACTCTAACCACCACATTACTGTTACTGACTTACAACAATTTTTGCCGCCATAAGTACAGTGTCCAATTCAAAGACAACTATAAAGGAATAGAAAATTGAAAGGAGTAAACCTGCCTCAAAATTGAGAGGCAGGACATTAAAACTGTTGATTAAGAAGATAGCAGATTGATCACTTGCTGTACTTAGCACAACATGACCTAAGCACAATTTGGCCAAACTGATAGAAAAATCCATGATAAAATTAATTTGAAAACTGTCGGTGGTACAAACACCCTTCAACTCTTGCATAAGCTTAAGAGTAGAGAACAATGAATAACAGAAATAGTTAACGAAAATTTGAGAAAGATTTTCTTTCCCAATTCCCCTTTTAAGGCAACGGGCTAAAAGAAAATATAAATAACGGCAATTATTAGTAATAAAGAAAAGCACTCTAAGAATAGAGTAACATGGGATGCTCTACCCTTAAGTACTCCTATCAAGCCAAGCCTGGTGAAATGATTATAAATATGGTTTGCTAATGCTCATGTTACACTAATTTTCAAAAACTACAAATTACGAGGAGAGCATCTACTATCAGACACTTCTTTGCATAACGCAACTGAGCTACCACACTCAAACATTACAGGTCCTTAGTTAACTATCGCGGGGCTGTTCGAACCCAAAAAACTAAAACGATAAAAGCAAACCTTGCTTTAATAGAACAATGCGCGTATAGCAAGGTGACCATAATTATATTCCAAAACAAGATAATATTTGGGTCATGTTGTGGAATATTTATGTTGAATTTTTATTTCCTTTATGTTATATTATTCAATACTGCAAGAGTAATATTTGCATTTAGTTTGCTGTATTATACAGGGTGGCCCATTTTAATCTTTCCACAAAAATGTCGCAATAATTAAAACACATAAAAAAATGGTTGGAGTAAATGTTAGATAGTGCAATGGGGGACGTCCAATGCCGCCAAAAGTAAATCCCCGCTCCCCGTAAATGGGGGTAACTTTGAAAATTCGAATGGCAACATGGGTCGAGTAGTACCTCGATCGATAGGTCTTGGAAAACTAGGTAACGGTGTAAAAAATACTTTGCAGATGGGGAACCGTTTTCAAGATGACCACCAGGACATAGTCTCAATGTCAAGTGAAACGTCCAGTACTCTTAAGATGAAAACCGTGGAAAGTAAATGTACGGAACAAAAATTGCAATGTAAATTACAGAGGGCACATTGAATGGTGTGGTCCCTTAGACCCCAGTCGCCTCCCTCCCAGGGGCTAAAACCAAAATTGCATAGGTCATCATAGGTCGAGTGATACATGTTGGAAAAACCAAAATCCTTGCAGTAGGAAACGATTGGCGATATGGGGCATCGTTTGCAAAATGACCACCAAGACATGGTCTCCGTGTCAGAGAAAACGTGTAGTACCCAAAGAATGGAAACGGTTAAAGATAAATAAACAGTACAAAAATACGATTAGGAAATCACAGAGGGCATTTATCAGTACAAGAATCGGGAATGATGCAACAGAAGAAAAGATGATTAGAGGAAAAGTGCGAGAATGCAAAGGAGGAAATCTAATTCGTAGCACATTTCCCCCCCCCCCCCGCTGTAAGTAGGTGAAGCGGGAAGTAACAGTGAACTTTCAAATCAGAACGCTAGTTGTATTTGCATATTAAGTTTACGCAACAAAATTAACTGAAATATTTTGTTGTTCCTTGAATGAGTAAAGAGAAGGTAAAAGTCGTGTGAAACAGTAGCTTCCATTTGTAATGATGTGAGGCAAAAATGGAGCAACTGCAATGCGAAAAAGTTGTCGAACAATGAAGTGTGTAGAACAATGTGTTTGGACAAACGTTGGAATTTTTTTAGCGGTCTGTATGATAGTTGTTGGTTGCGTTTCCTTCTGTGTCTTCTTGAATGTCATGGCCAGTGTGTTGTCTTCTTGAGTCCCCATGCCTCTCACGTCCGTGGTGCTTTTCCTTCGTGGCCTCTCACGTCCGGGGTGCTTTTTCTTCGTGCGTCCCCTCGCCTCTCAGGTCCGGGGTGGTTTTTCTTCGTGAGTCCCCTCGCCTCTCACGTTCGGGGTGCTTTTTATTTTTGAGCCCCATCGCCTCTCACGTTCGGGGGGCTTTTTATTCGTGATTATCCTCGCCTCTCACCGACAAAATGGACCAGACCTTTGGCAGATTGTCTTCCACGACATCTCCATTTGCCTGAATTCATAAATGAATCCGTATGCGAAAATGCGTCACAGTTTGCAATAAAACGTTACGTGGGATTTGCGCACAAGCAACTCGAATTCGCTGCATCATATCTTCCATAGTTGTTGGTTCGCATTCATATACAACATTCTTCAAATATCCTCACAGATAAAAGTCTGGTGAGGATAAATCTGGGGATCGTGCAGGCCAGTGTATTTGTCCGTTTCTCCCAATCCATTTTCCATGAAAACGTGTGTTCAAATACTGTACCACTCCGCAGAGTGCGGTGCCGCTCCATCTTTTTACACCCATATCCTCTGTCTTGTCTGTAAGTCCACCTCCTCAAGCAGCAATGGCAAATGCTATCTGAGGAAGCCCAGAAATATTTCACTAGTCAAATTTCCATCGAAAAAATGTGGACCAATGAGGTAACCGTTGGCAATACCACAACACACATTAACACTCCAACAATGTTGAGCATCTACTGGCCTATGCCAATGAGGATATACATCTGACCAGTAGTGAGAATTATGCCTATTGAGTTCGCCAGTATATCGAAATGTAGCTTCGTCAGAAAACATGGCATATAAAAAAAACTGGAACATTTCAACACATATTCCGTACCCACTGACAAAACTGCAAAACGTCGTAACATCGTTGCAGTAAGGGCTTGAGTTACAGTGATATGGTATGCACGGTATTTAACCTTTTGCAAGAGTCTAAGGACAGTTGTTCTAGACATCCCAATTTCCCTTTCAATCTGTCTGCTATTAATTGTTGTGAATTGCTGCTACAATTGTTATCATTCGTGCATCAGCATAGTAGTTGCTAGTAGACCTGTCACGCGTCAGGCGGCCCTCATGAGCTCTTAGTTTAATGTTTCGGATCGCTGTATGACTCGGTGGCCGTCGATCAGGATATCGAGTTTGATACAAAACAACAGCTTGACGATATTTTTTGCGACATTCACCCAAAATAAGAAGTATATCGACAATTTCGTTCGGAGTGTAATCAGTTAAATTTATTCTTTTACGACACTATGTTAAAGAAAGTCACT
Organism: Lepisma saccharinum; assembly: GCA_022664845.1. Lineage (NCBI taxonomy): Eukaryota > Metazoa > Arthropoda > Insecta > Zygentoma > Lepismatidae > Lepisma > Lepisma saccharinum. Next base: position 5,132 of record JAGDQP010006481.1, on the reverse strand, counting down.
ACAATGAAAGTAAGCCGTGCTACTAATAATACGTAGATATAACAAGAACAATAGTAAGAAAAAGAGTTTATCACGCAATTACATTAGTTAACCAATCTAGGTGTATAACGTTGCTTTAAGTAGATACTATTCCGCTGACTATGTCTCTCATTTAACTCACTGCACAGGCTTCGTCTGTAGACTGTCGGTTCCAAGCCTGGAGACAACAAGTGCTGTGCGCCTGTGTCTGCTGAACCAATGAGCATGAGTCAACGCAAGTTCGTCTGTTCTCTGACGGTGCTATCCATGTGGATTCACGGACAACAAGGCTCATAACATTCATTACTACGAATGTTTTTGTGTACACCGTATTGGTACTTTTTTATTTTGTAATTCAAATCACATTGTTTTCTTTCTTTTCATTTCTTAACAGTGAATACTTTAGACGGATAATCGTTTGAGGGTTTCGCTATGAGCTTCTGTTTTCGTGCGTAAAGTGCAAGAACGAGAATAACGTGACTTGAATTTATTTTATGACGTATAGCTATCTAATGCACAGATCGGATTAGGGGGCAAGGACGTGAAAGTCAGTATCCGTGGCCGTACATACGGTACAATCCTGACATGCGCCGAGTTTGAAAGAAAGACAAGGACAATTTCAGTCAGAATGGCCCGCCGGAGCAGGATTCATGCCCACACGCAACAAACACTATACCGCCTACGAGGCAAATTTAGGAGATAGACAATGCGATAAACTGAGCTGTTGTCCACTGTTACATTCCGATTAACTTTCAGCGGTAATATCTGTTGTGATCCTCAGTAACGAAATGGTATTTACTGATGTAGATGCCTCCCACACCTCCTGCACGCATTGCGTTCAAATCTGAGAGGCGACGGCGGTGGCAAAATACAATGTTTGCAACTTCCACAACCTGTATTATTCAACAGCTTGCGACGCATTCAAGTTGCATTTACCCCATCAAATCATACGCTTCAATACACTGGGTGTTACCATTCAAAATCGACTTAAACCTTAATTGTATTCATTACAGCACCATCCACATGTACACAACACTGTTTCCGACATACCATACCTATTGCAAATGATAGTCGGCTTCGCATTTGAAATTTCACCGTTACTTTCCGCTTCACCTACTTACAGCAGGGAGCGGGTGGAGAGATAATGTGCTACGTATTAGATTTCCTCCTTTGCATTCTCCCACTTTTCCTCTAATCATCTTTTCTTCTGTTACATCATTCTCGAGCTGTGTACTGATAAATACCCTCTGTGATTTCCTAGTCGCCTTTTTGTTCTTTTCATTTAACTTTAACAGTTTTGATTCTTTGGGCACTATACGTTTTCTCTGACATGGAAACCATATGTCTTGGTGGCCATTTTGCAAACGGTGTCCAATATCGCCAATCGTTTCCTACTGCAAGGATTTTGGTTTTCCAAAATGTATCACTCGAATTATGATGGTTGCAAACTGCTTTTTAATATAATTTTGGTAATGAAAAGTTAGTCGGTTTTTGTGATTCCCTTTGCAATTTTGGTATTAGCCCCTGGGACCCCGTCCGGGAGGCCACTGGGGTCTCAGGGACAACACCATTCAATGTGTCCTCTGTCTTTTACATTGCAACTTTTGTTCCGTTCATTTACTGTCCACGGTTTTCATCTTATGGGTACTAGACATTTCATTTGACATCGAGACTATGTCCTGGCGGCCATCTTAAAAATGGTTCCCCATCTGCAAAATATTTTTGTACACCGTTACTTACTTTTCCAAGACCTATCGAACGAGGTACTACTCGACCCATGTTCCCATTTGAATTTTCAACGTTACCCCCATTTACGGGGAGCGGGGGAATTACGTTTGGCGGCATTGGACGTCCCACTTTGCACTCTTAAACATTTACTCCAAACATTTTTTCTATGTGTTCTCATTGTTGTGACATTTCTGTGGAAATATTAAAATGGGCCACCCTGTATATATTTTTAAATTTATTCTTTTGAATTAATTGTATAATATATATTGATAAGTTTATTGTATATTATTGTATACGTATACATTATGTTTATAAGTACTTATAATCTGGATATGTCCTATACCATATTTGCAAATGATTGCAGCATCTGATGGTCAGCAAACAGAGCGCAATAAACTGAATACTGAGACATCTAGAAAATATAGAACAGCTCTGAAACTGTTCATAGTAAGAGCTTTACATTACATTTAAACATTGGAATCACAGATACTAACACGTATTTGTAGGAGATAGGCAAACTGTTTCTTTCTAATAAGAAAAAAAATGTTCTCTAAAAATCTCTTTGAAAAAAAGCGTACTGCAAGAAAAATGAATTCCCCTAAATATTAATTACAAATACAAGGAGGAGGGCAGAAATCCCCAGTGTAAAATTTTATCAAAAAAATCTGGGACCATGTAAAACCGCTTATAGCCAACACATACATCGATTATATTCTTAGACCGTTCAAAAACTTTTATAACCCATATATATAAACTGAAGTGCTAGAAGTTATGGGAGGAAAGTGGTTGACGGCGTGGTAGCATTCGTGGTAAACCGGTGGAACGGCGCGAAGTAATTACAGTGTGATCAGTTGGACTTCTACGAGTACAGTGAGTGAATCGTCATATACCGTGGTAATGTCAACCCGACGGGAAACATCGGCGTTTGAGCACGAAATGACAGTTGCTGCTAGATGAATGGATGCATCTTCCCTTACTGCTCTAGAAAAACTCATACCAAATACAGCCTGTCACATACATTCCGAAAGGTCATAAAAGCGATTTCAAACACGGCGGCCATATTGTATAAAATCCTCACATATTCTACTAAGCAGTAATACACAGAGTAGAAACATCTTGATTTTCTACCATATTAAGTGGATTGCATTAGGGGATATAAGTGGCAAAATTCTTCAAATTCTCCCGATAGGAGGGAATTATTATTCTCTGGAAAGGGTCTTTCCCCCTGCACTACCCCCTCAATTCCTCACTGATAACATGTAGTATAGTGACTACATTGCTCTTCAGTCATTCACTTTGTTCAGAAACTTTTCACAGTAAACAAACGAATATATTTTATTCTTTTAACCAACGAACTTGCGAGTTCCATAAGCCATAGAGTTAAGTTAGTTAACCAACCTTATGTTTAAAAGTTTAATAAGACAATGCAATGAAATCTAAGAAACTTGGTTATTTAATCTGTAATTTTAGAAATAAGCAAACATAAATACTGGATTTTGAGTGTAATATTATAATAGTTCACATTAATGTGAAATTTGTTGCTGAATCTTACAAGCGATTTTTTTTTTATTATAGATTTATAACAGTTCGTTTCCAATAATGTCGTGGATCTACAATAACATGCAAGATGCTTTTAGTTCCGAACCAAAACGGTTACTAACCATTTACTTCACAAACTTTATTGTGGAAAACAGTGGCTAACATGTATTTGATGACCTGAACAAAGTAATTGGAGCTGTAACAAGTCTCTTCATGTCCACCTTTATGAGAAGCTGTTCCGCTGTTCTAGTATTTTATATGTTCTAGTATCATCAACTATATTTCCAAATTTAAAATATCAAACCACTGGAGATATTTCTTAAGATCACTAATTTTAGCGAGATGCACTTTATAATAAAGTTCATTGTTTTCTCGAAATATAGGGACTTTAAAAATTGTGACCAGATTATTTATTTTGAATTTTCTAAATTTCTAAATAGTTTGTATTTCTTCAGGATGTTTTCAATATCTTGAGAACTCAATTTATCAGCAATACATAATAGCAATTTAAGTTGTCCCTTTAGTGAAGGAAAACACTTAAACTTTATTACATCAACATCTCTGAATATTTCAAGTTTACGCTTAAATGATTTTGTTGTCTCTAACAATCTATTTGATGTCCGATTCTTTCCTGCACTTCCTTATTCAAATAATTGTAGATTTTCCTACAACAATAGTGTCAATCTCTAAATCACACAGCCAAATTGGATTCGTGAGCCCTGGGAATTCTTACTGCACTGCTGTTATGAAGAAATGAATTTCATCCAAAAGCTCGACATACGTGTTAAGTATTTGTGCACAATTTTGCAATTGAATTTTGTACATAAGAAGTATTTCATCCACAGTGAGATCAACATCTTCGAGAAGTGAGGATTATTTAGAGCACGTGTAGTTTACAATTTTAGTTGCCACCGAGCGTATACTTTCTAATCGAATCTAAAGCGCTCCGTAGAGTGAAAAAACGCCTTAACAGGAATGTGACTACTTTCCACAAGTAAAAATAATTCATTTGCAGCAGGTCGATATCTCATACTGATTTACATTGGGAAACTATATTATTTTAATGTGTATGGTTGCATAACAATCAGGAGTAAGAATTCCATACGTTTTAACAAACTTTAATTTATGTATCAATAAGATACACTGTTATTGCCAAGTTGGTGACAGCAATTTTATCTATCATCTTTACTCAAACGGACGTTCTTCTTACTGGTGCTTATTTCGGCTTTCTATTTACTCCAGAGAATGTCCAGCCATACTTCACTTCCTTGGTGGAATCAATCGCGCATATATTGTAGAATTTTGAAATATGAATTTTTGGATAGAGCAGATTTGAAGTCTTTTGGGGTACCATGCTGCTTCAGTTGTATTATTCTAATTGTATTGGACATATCAAGGTCTAAATTTTCCCATACTTTCAGCGGCTTATTCGCCGAAGCGAAACATTTCTGCATCTTCGATGATCTATACGTTTCTTCTTATTTTCATGCTAGCGATCTTGTGATGTGGTTATGTCCTTTTATTTCGAAAAACCCTATATATTTATTCTGAAGAGTATTGAAAAATACTATGGCGAGCACTTGTACACTCTTTAGCATATAAGAGGAATCCGAGCGAAAACACCAGTGGTGAAAAAAGTTCAGTCACGTTACTCAACCCCCAAAATTGGTGAAATATAGGATGGATGAGCCAAGTTCCTTGGCGACAGCATGAAAGAGTAACACTGGAAGTTGGCGCGAGGTGGCAAGGTTGATGATTTCTAAGTCTTAGGTCTGATGGCGGCCGTAAAACCCACCAGGCCAACCACCACTATCTGTCCGTTTATTTCACAGTTGTTTGTACGTACA
>JAGDQP010006480.1:44278-72116 GCA_022664845.1 Lepisma saccharinum | reverse complement strand
ATATATATTGTTAAGCTCATCAAGTAAATCAATATATGAGGAAACATGCTTTTATAAATAGTAATGTAATATTTTTTTCTCAAAGTTCCAAGACGTTTGTACTTTTTTCTCGTAGTCCCATATCCCTCCCCCCATTCTAATTATTTTTTGAAATATATAAAAAAACTAATAGCACTCTCGAAAATGTAAGTTCATTGCTCACCAGAGCTTACAAATTTACACGAAATACAATGGACTCCGATCTCGAGATCTTGTCCATTAATGAGTGATACGTTTTCAAAGATTATGATGTCATTTTTAATTGAGGTCTCAGCACTCATCAATCGACAAGATTTCAAGATCGTTGTCCATTGCATTTTCTGGTAACTTGTATTGCGCTATGAACTTACATTTTTGATAGTGCTCTTAGTTTAGAAATATCTTGAACTATGTTAAAAGTGTATGTGGGGGAGGGGAGTGAGGAGCCCTCTTATTGGAACTTCTTCTTCAGAAGCGTAAATACTGTCTTTGAATATAACGAGGATATTATTTAATGCATGAATAAGGTAGTGAAGATGAAGGAAGAGGAAAATTCAAACAGTCAATCGCCCTGAAGTATTCAACAAAACACTTATTAGCATCCATTTTCATTTATGGCTTTTTATTAGTAAAATAATGATTTTTGTGGAAATTTGGTTTGATCAACTTCAGAATTGAGAAACTGACTCTTCTTTGTCACAAAAGGCTATTTTTTACTTTGCTTTGAAACAAATATTAGGCATATTAAAGACCAGCTTGATGATTCCAGTGAAACAACAGAAAATACAAACACGGTATCAAAAAGGAGAAAGAGTGAGAATGGAATGGACAAGGGATGCAAAGGAAGTAGGTGATTATGATCAGTTGCGAAGCAAAATCCTTACATTCACATGGCACGTTATGGCAGCCATGCTGCTTCTTTTAGAGAAATTTCCGAGTAACTTTTGCAACTTTCCAAAACAAACTGTGGAGAAATTATGTTAAATTTACAAATTTCTTGACAAAGAAAATCTCTGTCTTCAATCCACTCGCCAGAACAATGTCGATCAATATCAGAAGCTGTGTGCTTGTTCGAATATATCGCTCAAAATAGCTTGGGGAAAAGGTTTAGTGAATCTTCAAAGTTGAATCTTCAAAGGTTTAGTGAATCTTCAACAGTGACACAAATTTCTAGTCATGTTAATTGTGACATACTATCAAATTCTATTCTCAATATTATAGGTACGACATTTTTTCCAAGTTTTCTCAAAATCGTAATTAATTGATTTTAACACCCCTTTATTTGAAAATGTGGTCACTTCTTTTGTGTCTGTGTTACATAATTACACTCTACGTTGACTGATTAGCTACCCAATCCTCTCTCTCATAGTGAAAGTCTAGGCACGCAGCCACGAGGTAGGATGTGCCCCTGTAAATATTCCTTGCACCAATACATGTACCTAATTTTATTTATCTTTCGTAAGCCCAAGCCCTTCCTTATTTTTTCTTGACCCCGTACTCCTAGTGGCTGGAGGCATGCCTGAATGCAACACCAAGTAGAGACAACTATCGGTCGCAACTGAGGTAGATTCTGGGGTCTCTGCATCCCCCTTCCGTTTAGTTTCCTCCTTGCTCGCAAACTTAAAGTGGAAGAAACAGTAGCGTAACTTTTAAATTCAAACACAATTTACTCTCAGGTATTATGGTGTACATTTTCGCCACTTCTCACAATCTGAAGTGTAATATTTTCTTTCGCAATAAGAACACTGTGGTATTAAATTTGAGCCAGAGTGCACCTCAAAGTGCTAGACCAGGGGAAAGTATACAGCGTCCTGGTTGGGATTTGAACCAGGATCACCGATCCTCAGTCAAACCGGTCAAATAATTTCGGTGGACGTTGTTTCAAAAGTTCTTGCACTTACAAATTTTGAATTTCAAGAAATGTAACGCGTTGTACTGCTTCTATAACATCATCTTGCAACCGTTTCAGCTATCATACCAGCTTAAAATTTTTTCTATACGTTCTAGGAGGTACTATTCAGAAATTTCATCCGAGCTCTCATATTATGTCTTATTACAATATATTGAGCAGTGGAAGGTATTACAGTATAGTAACTATTTATATCCATCATTTCAAATGTCCCAGCTAGTCAAGCTAAATCCCTCGAACGATAAAGCAACCAGGTCTCTACACCTTGTGGCTCATATTTTCTTATTGGACACGGCTTAGCAACACTGACATCGGGGTATTTGGGTGACAGGGAACACCAAAAGTATTTTTGTATTATGTCGAATAATGTTTGTGGTAAATTTAATGTTGCTACGTCTAACATAATAGAAGCAATTTGAAAAATGAATTTTATAAATAACAATAGGTTGGCAACACTGATAGCTGGGCGCTTCTGGACAGTGAAATCCCAAGAATCTTCCTACTGTATCCAATAATCTTAATGCCAATTTTGGCGCAGATAGGTCTATCGAATTGACAATAATTGGAACAATTGAATTTTTATGAAATAGGTTGGCAACAATGAAGAACTGCACACATCAAAATTTTCCTGCGGCTCTGAGCTAGTCTAGCCAATACCCATGCAACAACACATCAAGCACTTCTCCACACCTTGTGGTTCCTGATATTTCATTTCTACACATTAATAAACAAAAGAACTGAGTGGTGTTGTAAGATCCCTTTTCTATAGCCTCTCTATCACGGAATATAAAATGTAACTTAAAACTTAATTGAGCTACCAAACGATTAATATTGCGTTACTATTGCGTTTCATGAAAATAAAAAAAAAGTAATGTCTCTGCCACTGGGATTCGAACCACCTGCGTTAAAGTATAAATATTTAGAAGCAATGCGCGCCAACCGATTACGCCACAAAACCAGCCAGATAAAGTGTAAAATACCGACAAGATCATAGTAAATTGAGACATTGCACGCTACAGTTTTTAGATATTTCTGTTATTACGAAGACGTTTTTAAGATTTAAATTTATTGAAATGTATTATGCACGTACGTATATTATCCATTACATCAACTGATGACGTCTACATACTTTCTGCTCCTTGTTTAATTTCTTTAAACTTGCGAGTAACAGAACTTACGCGCCAGCCGAACTTCTGAGTGAAGGTTACAGGACTGTTTTATGCCGTGAAACTACCGTGAATTACAAACCGGTCAAGTACTGTCTCGCCTGTCCCTTGGGTGGTCTGCGGAAAGACTCTGCATGTGGTCCTTAATGTTAAACAATTTTTCACTGATAGACCAATTTCTGTTATTTTACTCTGAGTAACCTACTTCAGAAATGCATTTTATATATATGAGCAAAACTTGGAATTAAAAATTCCCGTTAGGTTACAAAGAAAATTCCCTTGGCGGGAAAAACGAGGGAACTTTACAATGTGGTGCGATTTTTGGACTCGGAAATTTTTCAACGCAAAATATTATTTAATTTTATATCATTTTGTTGGCTGCATATGAGGACAATATTTTTCACAGAAATGCGTTACACAATTCGGCGTGTTCTTGCAAGTCAGTGAATTTATACGATGTTGTAATATATATATATTTTTAGAAAAGAAATATCAGTTATAGACGTGTGCCAAAACTTTTGTCCATAGCTGTACTTGCTTTCCCACTTCCAATCATGTATGCTTCGTGTGCTAAGACTAATGTACAAGACGTTAGGTACAATTTTATCTATTGAAGAAATGCATCGATGGGTAGGTAGCCAGTCGAGTTATAAGTTCTGTCCCAAACTTATACAAAGATTTCCAGTAGTTAGGAATGATGTATGATGAATGATGTAACCTAGCATTGATATAAAATGGTATTATTGGTTGAACTTACAACGTCATTGTTTTCCTTTGTTTCTTGCAGAGGGAAGATTAAATTTAAAAAAAGAGGAACGTATCGCAGTTCTGGCCTAATAGAAGTGAGATAAGTCGTCGGACACGCTCTGGCGACTATCATTAAGTTACTGCGAAAACTGAACATAACATGAAAATGAGTTTATCGCCCATACAGCGATATCATGAAACATCGTCTATCGAGGATAAGCCTCGCACTGATAGAACTCGCTCTGTTAGGGCACCAGCTGTCGTTAAGGCAGTGAAAGTACAAATCGCCCGAAATCCGATCCGTAAGCAGAATCTCATGGCCCTGCAAATGAACATATCGTGATAATATATCGAAATGGCAATCAATGAAGACCTAGGAGTGCATACCTATCGCAGAAGGATAGGCCGTCGGTTAACGAGAATTCGACATGACAGATCAAAGTTGCTCCGGCAGCTGTACACGGATAAGAAGTATCGACAAATCTTGTTTACAGTTGAGAAAATGTTCCCTGTTAAAGAACACCTCAACCACAAGAATGATAGAGTGTATGCTACAACCAGTGCTACAGCATGTGCACAAGTTCCCCAAGGAAAGCGAGGTCATCCCCAAGGCAAGCGAGGTCAGTGGTGGTTTGACTGATAGTGTCGTACTAGGGATCCAGAGAAGTCTTCTTTTTTTGCAAAAAGTGTCAGGAAGGTGCCAAAATGTACCAGGAGGACATTCTCGACAAGGTGGTGAAACCTCTTGGCAACGCTCTGTTCAAAAATAGGCCTTGCGTGTTCCAACAAAACTCAACACCAACTCACAAGGAGAAATCGAATCTGGAGCGGTTTCGTCGCAACAACATTGCGTTCATCACCACCGAAGAATGGCCGTCGTCCAGTCCAGACCTAAATCCTCATGACCACAAGATCTGGTCCGATTTGGAGGAGAATGTGTGTTCTAAACCTCAGATGACTTGGTACCGCTTAAAAACTGCTATGGTGAAAACAATGGCTAACATAGACATGCATATATTGCGTGCTGCCATTGCTGATTTGCCGTATCGTTTACGAGCCTCTCTCCAGGCAAGAGGAAACCAATTTTAATAAATGTTTTTGCCAATTGATTGTCACTTATCTTTGTTTTATTTCGCATAACATTTTAATTCTCCTCCTCGTATTTTACTTGCTATGGACTTTCACATTTTGAACAGAATTTATGATCTGGTATAGCCTGTTTTTTTTTCTACAAACACAGTTAAATGAATTATTATAGTTGTGCCCTCTTTTGTAGTTTTGAAGTTCATATCCTGGCGGGCTGGCAAGCTTGTACCTTAACAATGTGAGTTTTACATTTCTAGCAACTGGACAGCACTTGCCTGGCTGCTTCCTGACGAAACAATCTTACATTAAATTTTACGAAAACCAGAATTTAATGTCATAAGTATTTCACAAGTGATACGCCATGTTGTTGTACATCAACACAAACGGTGCAAATTAAATCATATCGATAGAGAATAATAAATTACAGTTAACTATGGATATAGATGTTAGGAAAACATGGAAATAAAACACATGCTTGTCATTTTCGGATACTTATTTATTATATACATTTGACATTGAAAATTTCTTTGCTGGCGTTGGAACACTGGCAAACGAATCATGACCATTACAATATTGGAGCATATCATTGACATTTAAATATATACATTTGTACAGTTTCGATTGTAACCAATGATTTACAAACCCGATTGGTACTTGCGTAATATTCATTCTAGTGTAAATCTAATGACACCACATGTTTTTTGCTGGCTGGGCACTATTCACTTGTAGCATCGTTTATAGGAAATGACAATAAACCTATGTTCTTGAGGAGTGGTATTTTCTTGTGAACCACAATCTGTCCAAGACGATGAAGTTTGAATTTGGCTGGATTCCAATGTGATTATCTGTCATACTAACGTTGTATCGGGGGAGGTACTACACTATTTAGTTTAAATGAAATTGGGAACTTGGTATCCTGTGTGTTATGCAACAGGTTATTGCTCTACCTTGTTATAGGCATTGACGATCCATATATTATGATCATATCTTGTACATTTCATCACTTACGTGTAACAATATTGTCACTGGCTTATATCATGTTCTGTAGCTGTATGTTACAGTATGTATGTATAGCACCTTGTAATATGTAACTCAAGCACTGTATTTTTTATCGAACAATAAATATATTTTTCAAAAACAATCATTGTTTTTATTTTTCAATCCTGCTAAAAAGTCAACAGTGAAGCTCCATGTTAACCTTCTTCCTCAACAGCACATCGCAGATTGTCTGTAAATCAACGTCATTGGCAATCATCACTATATAGGTACGTATAAATTGGTCTACTTTGATGTCTTGATCTGGATGCATTTATACAAGAATATTTTCAACGAATAATATGTATCAAAAACTCCAGTCTCTTAAACTTCATCTCTTACATTATCCGATGAAACGTTGGTACTAACATGACCATAATCTTCAAGAGGAATGCCCGCATAACAGTAAATACAGGCTACAGAAAAAAAGAGAGCGACCATTGATCAATAGCCTGCAAAACACAATTTGCACTCACGTGTGAGTGTGAACAGTCACAAACTGACATCTTCCTCGGGACAGCCTGTCGACGGACTTGCTTTATATTACTTACCAGCCAATGTCAATGCTCCATTGCAATGATCGTGTCTCATCGCTATCCAATGACAGTCCTTTAAAAATAGTCAATATCAAACATGTGGTCCACTCGTAGAGCACGATATTAGTTAATTAATGTATATCATTCCGGTAATCTGCTTCAAACCACTGTACATTCATAGACTGGTGATGGTTAGGTAGGCTCTCTACCTACGTTGATTAACTCCAACACGTTACATACTTTTTACCCGCAACTATGGATACAACGGGTGTCGTTATATGTTTACTGGAAAATTTTTCATTGTTATTCCGTTCGGATTTTTGCAAAGGTCAATTACCCAAATGTCATATTCCCTTTCCCTGCTGGACCAATTACCGATCTATATGCTATATTATTTTCCTGAAGCTAGGTTTACATCTGTGCCTGTTATTTTAAAATGCAATGTCCTTCCAATCAAATGACCAGGTTCAAATACCCATCTGATTGTCAATTCGACTAATGACTATCAATATACATGGTGCAATGATACTCGGTTGTACTTGTTTGTTTGTGTGATATTAGCTCTACAGCCTATAATTACATAATACCTTTGACATCTGTTTCGTGTATTGAACAGGTGAATATGTAATGTCCAGTTAGTTGGCTATATTTCCACCATTGATTCCTATTAGCTATGTTGACTTTACATAACCTTGTTCGATCGTTGGTTCTAATACTTCATACGCAAGTGAAGGGCAATCTCTTCAGGACCGGCCATATGTTTACTAATATTATGTATGTCGTGCTTATACTCGTATGTGCCTGGTAATCTGATTAACCTGTTCCGAGGGTGGTCAAGATAATTCATCTAAGGCGTTATTACGGGGCGTTGTAATAATAAGATTTCCCTACGGGTACATCATACTTTCCCCATCCTAGGATCTGCCAGGTCCGTGTTGGTCGCTTGTTCCACATTATTACTATTATTAGCATAATTATTTTCATAACGTTACTTGGTTTCATATCTTAATTCGGATCTGGCATTCTCAACGTCTGGAGGCGAATTATGTATTACTTTAATAAAACACAATGCTGATACGTTAAGTGTTATTTTACACATTTGTGGTGTAAAGGGATCCTTTGCTTACAACTATTACTGCAGCATTGGAACAATACCGGTAGCTCAGCATGCTGTTCGTACGTTTAACGTATTTCTTCCATCTACAATAGTAAATCGCCATGTAGGACAACTGTATCCTGCTCGCTAGATACCTCGCACTACGTCGGGGTGGTTATTTTTATTTCTATTGAGATCCTCATTCGAATTTACAAAATCGGTTATTCATCAAGGAAGCTAAAGCCGATTTCACATTTCCTGCATTTTTTCACGGATTCATTTTCCGGTGAGCATGTTGTGACTTTATATCCTGGAGGTTTCGACACCGCGGAGTACGTCCGAGATCGCCTTTGTCTATATTTTGCTAAATATGCGCTTCCATTTTGAAAATCTGTTATTAAACAACGAAAACTCATCCATGTCCAGTTACCCAAGCGTTTATCACAGGTTTCATTTTCAGGGTGTGTACATTTGACATATAGTCGCAATCATCGTCCCGTTGCATGTCGACTGGGGTAGTCTTTTTAATATTTTGGCATTAGTTACACATCCACTAGGCGTTATATCACATTCAACAATGAGGAGAGAGTATTCAAAATTGGCAGCTAATTTTTACAAAGTTAGTTGCACGTTCAATCTGTGTTGTGTTGTGCCTCAAAAGGATATTAAAATTCGATACAATTTTTCAATGTCCAGTATCCCTCCTCCAAGATACATCCCGTACAATGGAGTTCTCTTAATCTACAAAACACCATCTTTGGTATTGTGATGGTTGGTGTGCTATTTTGGAGAATTATCAATGTACGAAATGCTTGACTTTTTATTAAGGTGGTTCAGACATTATTCACTCTACTTGACTATGCTGGTTGGGTACTCAATCATGATATCAGCAAAGCCAACAGTTATTTTGCTCCACCGCAATAGGTACCCATGTTTAACTGGGCCGGGAACTAACGTAAGTATAAAATCTAACAGTGTGCTTTAACTCTAGGGCGGGGCTAGGACACTGATACTAAACCGCATTGAGAGGAATGTGATGTTCATTCGACGATGTAACAAGTTCTTACTAAAAATGCCTGTGCTCGCCGGGAGCGCACGAGACACCCCCAACGGAACAGTACACAGCAAATTAACACAGTCGAACCAAACCTAAAAATCCCGATATATCTATGACATCTTTACCTCTTTCTCAAGATTTTTTTCCCAAACCTCTTTTTTAAATAATATATTGTTGCGAGGATGTAGATTCAAACTTGTCACTGAATAACAATTTACGTTTGACAATCCTTCGGCAATTTCATGCACAGTCAGGTGAATAAAGCATATTGTTTAATGTGGTCACCCAAATATCTTCAACTAACATTCCATCAGCATTTATCATTGTTTATTTTAATCCACGAACTGACAAACAGGGTCCAGCCAATCCTATTTGCCTGCCTAGCCACTTTGCTTGTCACCTACGACTGACCCGATAAGAATCTACATTATCCGCCATCAATTCTTCAAACATGTCCTCACCATGATTGCATCGTTATGAACATTCATATGTCCTGGACTTCGCTATTACACATCACTGCGTTAATCTCGCCTTAATTTGTTTCGTCCGCCTTGATGAGCGCTTGAAACCGCACTTTTCTACTGCGAGGGAATGATTGTTCATATCTCTACTCCTGGTGTGTTATCCCCACATACAAAGTTTGAGTTCTGTAGTTCAACGAAGAAAAGGATAAGAACTTAAAATATGGTAAAAGTGAACACAAAATATTATGAAGAGACATAAAAGTGCCTAAGTTCTGACCGCCTGACCGACAAAATGATAAATAAAAGAGGCCAACGAATAAGAAGAACGGTAAAGAAAAAAGAGGTATCCTTTACTAATGAAAGTTATGTCTATGGTTTGTTCGCTCTCGAGGCCTCTCAAGGACATTCTCCTTTCCTCTCATCATCTCCCTCTCCATCTGTTTCTCTCTCTCTCGTTCTCTCGCCCTGCTTTTATCTCTCGCTCTCACGTCGGCGCGCATTGTAGCACTCTGATATTGAGGGCTGGAAAACCAGATCTACGTAGTAAGAAATGAATCAAAACCAGAAATACTGCTTATCCCAATCCTGTTAATATGGGCCCTTTCGGTTCTTGGAGCAAAAAATGAAAATGCCACAGGTATAAGAGGGAGAGAGCTGGCAATATATTTTAGAACGTTGTGTTAAAACCAGGCTTGATTTTAAAGAAAGCCCAATGGTCTTTGGTTTTTCTTTTGCATGAACTTAAAAATAAACAAAAGAGTTTAAGTAATTAACAACAACACAAAGGAATATGAAGTAATCAGATTACACTACATGCTTACTACAGTTCTAAAACATGTAGCATGTAGTCAGATTACACTCTAGATTACATTTTCGATGTACATTTGGTCAATAAACAGAAATCAAACATGTGTATAAAAATGGGTACAGCCTAGAACGATGAAATGTATCCAGTTGAATACTCAAAACAAAGGGAAATGACATTAAGTTCGACGAAAAATGTAATAATGGTATCTATATTATCATAGTCATATAGAAGGCGGCATGAAACAATCAACAGAGCTAGTAATTGGGAACATATAACATAAAGTCCACGCAAGGTTTTCCAATATCCAGAACAGTCAAAAGTGTAGCCATAATAGCAACAAATAATTAAACTTAAATGCTTAATTACATATAAAGTAGAGATGAACATATACTAAGGATAATGAACGAACGTTCATGCACCTAATTCTGGAAATGAATGAATCACATATAGCAAGGAAGACAACCGATTATTATCAGTGTGCGATGTCATGGACATGCCAAAAATATAGAATTCTAGAACCAAAAGAGTATAGGCTTCATATCTCTAAAAATATAGTATTACTGCACAATAAAGAAGCTTGCTAATGAAGCTTTAATCATGAAAATAAAATGACCCACAACATATAGCCAGAAGGAAAGTACACCCAAGGCTAAAATGTGTCTGATGTATGAACAATGAATAGAAAAATATAACAGGGTTGTATCCTGAACCAAACGAGGACGGAGGAGGGGTAAAAACAGAGTAAAAATGTCTAAAACGAAACAACACACTCACGCACGTATGTGTGTATGAAAAGGAACCATAAATAGTGAGTACTTTCCTCTCTATTATTATACTATTCTATATTACTTTGAATTAATTTTTTTGAGCGTATTCTAGAATTAAAACTGTCGCTTCCTGGTTAGATTTAGCAAATTGCATCGAGTTAAAATTATAGCTATTGCAAATAAACACAAACAAATCCAAAAATGAAACACAAAAACAAGAAATCAAACTTTAAGACAAAAGATCCATACATCTTACAATCAGAAAACAAACTTTATTTTTTGGAGCACGAGAGTTTAGTTATTACACCCTGGAAAGAAAGTTTATTTTAATTCGAAGTACGCCTTACGTAGAGAAAGAAATGTAATCATTTGATAATAGATAATCCTAACGTTAATTTTCACTGCTAAGCTCTTCACTCTGTGTCTTACATCGGTTCTTTATCCTTAATTCGTTTTCGAAGGTCCACATTTTTGTATTTTAACACCATGTTTTATAAAACAAAATGATTTAACGTGATATAACAGATATTTCGAGAGCCAATGTGAAGATACTGGATTTATCCAAGCATATTAAAGGCCAACGTTGAATTATGACGTTCTTTAACAGGTATGGTGTTAAGCGAAATATACGCCATTGTCCTCTTAACAAGTTGGGAAGCGTGAATCTATTCTGTTACGTCTCGAAATTTTAAAGCTTTTTAATATTTCAAAATAAAATGCTTAAAAATCATTTTTCGAAAAAAAAAACTGATTTAGTTAAGTACAAAAATCTATTTAAAGTAATATGCTTCAAGTGAAGCGTATGATGTTTTTATTAAGGACTGAAAATTGTTGGAAGAAATATCGGAAATTACGTTTCCTAAATTATGTATTAGTTAATTTCCATTTTATTTGTCCAAACAACAAATGAAAATAACCGCAAAATCTTGGAATAAGCTTACGTTAATAACAAAGCAAGTTTACAAATCTATTATAACAAATATAAATTACGCTGTATAGCTGTAAGAAAAATATATCTCACAACTATTTCAAATTTGAATTGTATCATAAATCCAGGAGCACGTACCTAACAAGCAAACATACTGATGGAACAAGGATAAGTTGTAGATTTCTTTCATCCTGCATGATCAGAATGGTAAAATATGTGCACATGCAAATTTTGCAACTCGACCGCATTAATTTGGGAATTGTCAATGATAAAATAATCAGACTTTTGTCTCTGAATAGTAAAGGAGAATAGTGGAAATATCCTTACATTTGTAAAATGTTGAGAGAAATGAAAAAAACAAACAATGGTAATGCATACTGTTTATAAGGTGCCACTCGTTCGAGGCCATGTTCTTCACGACCGCAATCTCGAAGTTGGCGATTTGATTTACGATTGGCTGTCCTAAATGGAAAGAGGGTCGAGTAATATGTTATTATAAGCTAGAAGTACGGAAAACGCGTTTCTTAAGTCAGGTTTACCGTAAATGTATTACGGTAAGCGATAATGGTGTGCTATTAGTATAGGCTACTGATACAATACCTTGAAAACACCATTTTGTTTTAAAATAATGAAGGAA
This sequence comes from Lepisma saccharinum, assembly GCA_022664845.1. Lineage (NCBI taxonomy): Eukaryota > Metazoa > Arthropoda > Insecta > Zygentoma > Lepismatidae > Lepisma > Lepisma saccharinum. Next base: position 59,862 of record JAGDQP010006480.1, on the reverse strand, counting down.
ATGTAAAGTAAATGCATCCAAATAAATATCAATATGTTTTCAGGCTATTTCATTATTAGCCCATACTAATGTCATACGCCATTATCATAAGAGTTGACCTTACAGCTATGAAAAACCGGAGTTCAGAAATATATTTCCCGTAAAATTCAAGTCGAAAACGGCATATTACAATGTCCCTTTCCCTGCTAAGAAAACAAATCGAGATTCAATATGGCGTATTTCAAGACGGTGCCCTTGAAGAACAGCCTCCAACATGTGGCGAGTTCCCCCGGACCCATTACTATGTATGAGTTTTCCATTATGTTCAGCATTTTACAAATATACATTCTCCACATTTTTTCTTCAATCATCATAAACCAGGAATCTAACTATTACATCATTGATATCTCCCAAAGTAACTGGGCTGGAGTTGCAAAATGTGAATGCGATTACATATTGGCATTTAAGTATAATGGAAGAAAGATATTTAGAACCTTTTCCTACCCCATCAATATATTTGCTTGCAAGTGTAATATAATCTTATATAATATTAAGACATTACAATTTCAGTTGTAATGTTGATGGAATAACATTTCCAATAGAAACTGACTTCTACCCCGATTCTGTATAGAACAAAACATTCCAGTCTATATATGCTACATCAAACTAAACATGTATCAGCACTATTATAAACATTTAACACATAAGCGTCATGCTAGTAAAATGAATATAGGTTCTTCTAACCTTAATGCAACATATTTTTCACTTCAGGTAAAATATTACTATGCAAATATATAATGTTATCGAAATTATTTTAGTGTATACCAATGTGTATCTAGTTTACGTAGTTTGTACACAGACCCTAGTTCGAAGGAAAAGTCTAGATGAAGTAGTATGAGTGCGTGTAGTAGTTATGAGTGTTTTACAGCAGAATGACTATATTCACTCACTTAATATTTGTAAACAACACTGGCCATTCACTTGTAAATCACTACACTGATATATGTTGATAGTAGAAACTGCTGAGGCAGTAGACTTGTATCATTAAGCAGGTTTAGGATTTTCGAAAGCGGATGGATGAGTAGTGCGTGTGAATTAGTGTAGAAGTGCAAAAGTGAGCTCCCAGAAAATTGTAAAAAAGTCGGGGAGAAAGGAGGAATTTGAAACTTGTAAGTAGCAAATATTTCTCCATTTACTAAGAACCTTAAATTGAGAAAGTTACATTAACGAACTATTTTTATTAACTGTGTTATTAACAATTGTACATTCCCATGTATTTCTGGAAGATATTGATGAGGTAGGGTAAGAAAGCTTACAGATAATCCGGTCGTTGTGTTGGTGACCTTGAACACAACCGCGATCTGTTTGTGTTGATATGCAGATGAAGGGGAACGCAGTAGCATAACGTTGGGTCTTCAGTTGCTTGGCAACTATTGCCGGGGGTACCAATAAGAACGGTTTTTGCGATCACGTGACATTAGTGGCAGTGAAGCAGTCAATGAAACAAACTATGAATAAATTATAGTATATACTAAGGTAACGGACCAATGTAAGAACCTGTTTTGGGCAAACGGTGAAAGATTGGACCTTTCTGACAACGCCAATAAATTGAGCGGTGTCTAAAACCTATCTAGACAAAATTTAGGACTGATCCAACCGAAAGAAATAGGATACATAAAGGTCAAAAGGTCCTCGGATACCGGGATATCATAACCTGGTAGGAGAGTACCTGATAACACTTGGAGACTGATACATCTTTCGTGCTAAATTGAACAATTAATTTATTGCTCCATACCGGAAACAATTAAAACATGCTTAACGACTTAATAGCTGCTTAAGTGGTTTGAGCAATTACAATTAGTTAATAGTTTCCAAACGATCGGATAAATTTTAAGTCCTGAGCATATGTATACTATAATGAGTGACTAAAGAGGCCTGTGTCTCGTGGAGCGTTTGGCCTGGGGTCGTGACATTTTGGGGAAGCGTTGACCTTGCCTATGGGATTGTTTACCCGCCGATCCCCACCCCCAAAATAATTATGGAGACAAAGAAATTCTCACCAAAAGTATTTGTTTTCTCTCCCATCCTTAAGCGAGGCAGATGAACTCCGACTTCCGAAACATTTCCTCCACTTGTTATTATCTCTGTCTTGTTTTATTATTTTTTCTTTTGTATACTTGCAAGCACTTCCCAAGAAATATATGTTCTCTGGGTGCAGCGTACCTGCGCTGGCAGTCTCGGGGATCGCTTTTATCATATTTTCGTATTACACTTTGCGTTCGTGTGTTTTGGACTATTTTGTATTGATAATGGTGGACTTGTTACCTATACATCTGAACGGAAGTAATCAAAAGGACGATGTCATAAAAGGAGAAAAGGAAGAAGTGGAATCACCCTGAGCAAATATAATTTGTCTGATGAAATAATAAGGAAACAAGAGGAAATTATGAAGCAGAAAGAAAAATAAAGAGAGGAAGACAACGGAGGAAAAAAGAGTGGAGAAAGAACAGAAGAAGAAAAGCACCCCAGTCAATAGAACACCTCCAGAGTACGGCAACGAAATTATTGTTTCCATGCAGCAAAGAACAATATGACAAAAGATAAAAATTGTAAATTCCATGGAGGAATTAAACGAATATTAACTAGAATATTATGATAAAACTCTAAGTCAGATAAATTGAGCTGTAATAAAATAAGAAGCGGACAGAAATCGATAAAGAAGATCCAATTAGCAGTGGTTAAATACAAGATGAGAGTTAACGACCTTAGATGGACGACTCACCGAGCTGCAGAATGCCAATAAAATTCTGAAAGAACTGATTAGGAAGGAAAGGAAAGATCATTTAGAAGAATCTACAAGTGGGAAACCATGAGGGAACAACGGCAGAAAGAAAGGAATTTGCACTACGGGCTAGGACACAACTACTAGAGGAAGAAACAAAAAGAGTGAGAAGTATAATTGCAGAACACATTGAAGATAAATAACAATGGTCAAGTTAAAAGAAATATTAGAACGAACTGAAAAAAAAACAAAAATTTGAGGAGCAAATAGCGGACAGTGAAAGAATAGTATTGGCATTACGGTGGCAAATGCGGCACTATATGTGAAATTGGTCTATGAGCAAAAAAATTAGAGAAGATTTGAAAAGAGAACAGAGGAACTAAATACAATAATTACGGAACTAATTAAGAATGAGCAGATGTTGCTAAGTAAGCCGACCGTGGAACAACCAACGTTTGCAGATGCAGTAAAGAAAATAACCATATCTGAGAGGCAACAAAGTTAGAGGAAATTATGGAAAAAAATAAACCAACATTGTTTATAAAATCTAAACGTGGAAAATTGTTGGCTCAACTTCGTAGCAACTGGCTAAGTACTATCCATCCACAAACAGTAAAGATAAGAGCTACAATATTCACTGAAAAAAGGATAATGATAGTGCAGGCTGAGACGAGAGAAGATATCAATAAGATAATTAACAAGAAAGGAATCTGGGACAAACATGTTACTGAGGAGAAGATGAAAAATAATCCCTTACTTATAATATATAACGTTGAATCGGAGCTAAATGATGATGAAATTGTGCGGAAGGTCGTCAATTCTAGCATTGGCGACGAGATGTTGGTGAAGACAGCAATGAAGGATATGAAAGTCAAATTCAGGACTGGACCCAAGGGCAGAATTACTTGCCATGTTGTTCTGGAAATGACTTCTGAGAGAAGGAAATCTTTAGTGGATAGGTCGAGGATATACATAGGGTATGTTGGACATTCAATTTAGAAAAGGATAAAATGAATTTTATGGGCGAAAACAGCGTTATGGCTTACGCATTCAATTTAGAACTGTCTGGTGCTAACTCGATGCAACAAGTGCGGTTACCTTGAACACATTACGATTTTTTTTATGGGTAAGGGGTCTGCTCGAACTGCGGAAATAAAGATCATAAAAAGGAAACATGTCGCAAGAAGGATAAGCCAATAACATATATTCCATGCACTATGATAAAAAGGAATGAATGAAACCGGTCCTAGGTTTGAAGAACACACATAATCCAAAAATATTGAAAAATCCCTAACACTCACGGAAGGTCAATTAAACGTTAATGAACAAAAGCAAATTATTAGGCATTTTATATATCCTGGATTAAAAACTTTCCCTAAGGGATTTGGAGCGCCAGTGATTTACTCGCATAATTTTAACTTTGATGAGCTAAATGTATTAAACATTAATCATAGCGATGAAAGGGAAATAAGGATGTACAATACAATTAACATATACGGCTGTCGGTTTCTCCATATTCTATCATCGAAGGAGGATTTTCTGCAACATTTAGAAGGCGTTTTAGAATAATGTCAATTAATTGGATGAAATAAAAATAAATCAACATGCCAGCGGGAGGAATGGGACTGTGGGACACGAACCTGAAGAAGTATTGAAGAAATTTAAGGAACAAGATAAGAATAGCAACTATAAAATTACTTATAGAATGTATCTAAATGATAGGGATTTATCTAAGAAAATTTTTAACAGTAGTAAAACAAATTTCACTATCTTATAGAGTCCAAGAAAGAATGAAAACCAAGTTTCGTAAGAACTGACAAATAATGTGGGAACAGCGCTAAACAAATTAGCTATAAACATAACAGATTCGGAAACAAAAAAAAAATGATGATGACAAATAATAATATACTCCAACAGAGGACACTAAACAGCTGAAATTATCTTCACCTCTGAGAAGTGATCGAATGTGACTAGTGGGCTTTATAAAGACGAGGAAGAATGTAATTCAGGGTGGTGAATTAACTGATTATAATAATAACGAAGCAAAAGTTGAAGGAAGCACCCAGACAGTCAAAAAAGACGAAATGAAATGATTGGTTTTCCAAACTGATAATGGCAGAACAATTCGAAAAGACAGGTAAACCAAAATTAAAAGAAGAAGAATGAAAAAGATTGACGATAAAAACGGAGGAATACAAACATCATGAGGATGAAGAGGATGACAGGGAGCTAGTGACTGGGGGAGTTCGTATGGAGGCGGGACCACGTGGATACAGGGAACGGAAAAATTATTATAAAGAACCAGATTGGACATATAAACTAGAAGAAAGAAAATATATACACTAGCTATACTGAAGGATTTACAGGTGGTGACAGTCGCTTTCGGGCATATTGTCCGACGAATTTATGTACACCTTGACAGAATAACGTTTTCTACACAAGATGAAGTGGATCGGATCTCTCTCAAGAAACATAACCCGCTGACGGATCCCGGGGACTTAGTGGATGAAATCTCCGACCGAAAAGACGAATTTTTCAACCTAAATGAGGTCTATAATGACTTTTGAGGGCGCATGTCAGGCTGCTGCTTCCTAAGTAATCCTGACCGCACTGTTATATGCACTAAATATCCAACTTAGCATGCGACCTGAGGGGTGCTCTGTACTGCAAATTAATAAACAAGGCTGCAAAATGGTATGGGTGTAGATACGGAAATTGGCGGTAGAATTCAGGACATACATTATTTGTATTCAAGAGCCAAAGGTTTGTAAAGGAAATATTATCAATTTACCAACAACTGCACAGATTGTTGATGGCATACATTTAAATAGAAACTTTCAATTAGTTGAAATAACCCAATACACAGATGGGCACATAACATGAGCTGATCTATTAACTATTTATTTTCAATATGTATCAGTTACTTTGTATTGTCAATATAGATTTGAAATAACACAATTCATAACTAATTGGAATTAGTAGGTTACACTTAGCATAATCAACATTTAATAATCTGTATAGACTCAAATGATACGTCTCCGTTATGGTTCAGCAATGAAAGAAATCAATGTAATAGAAAGTTGTGAGAAAAGATGGAGAGGCAAGACAAAATGTTTATGATTAAATAGATAATTGGCAAGTACTGGATGGACGTACAACGATCGACCATAAGCTCTATTTTTTTAAAAAAATAAGTCAGCATGTTGTGCAACAAAGGGCACAGTTTAAAACAATGATTCCCTCAAGTAAAGCATTCACAAAATGAATTGGGCTAAGTTTAAGGACAACTTGTATTTTCCACAAGTGGAGGATGGAGAAGATGTGGATCTGGTGGCAATAAATTCATAACAAGCTGAATACGAGAAATCGGGGCCACTTGTCCACCACAGGGGGGGGTTAGCAACGAATAACATCATGACTTCTTTGGATGTACAGATCTCGAGAGAATGAGGAGAATTGTCAGGAAGAAGAGGAAAAGTTATCAACTACTTCAGGAATCGGAGCTTAGAAACAGAAAATTATATAGAACAGTAAAAACGAATACAAGGAGAAAATAATATCATGCAAAAAAGAATCGAAAAACAAGTTTGTCGAGGAGTACATAACCCTAAATCCATAGGGTTCTCCATACAAAATGTTTATTAATTAAGCCCTCCTAACAACACTAGCTACTGAAAAAAAACGATGGAACATTTACCGAAACTTGGAAGGACTCGGCAAACTTGATCAAGAGGAGGGCGAAACGGAAAAAAAATATAAAGTATCTAAAATAGAAATTAAGAATATTTTAGATAAAACGAATATAGAAATGAAAAATGGATAAGTAACCATATAAAATGTTGAAGTAGACCTCTATTAGAACTAAAAAAATTAAAAGTTCTGGGGCCCGATTGAATCAAATCCCAAATCTTTAAGATAACCAAAGACTTATGGACTCCGCACCAGGCAAGGATCCTCAGGAAGTGCTTAAGGCAAGGAATATTTTCGGCTAGAATGAAAATGGCAAACTTAAAATATTCTTGTAGAGCAAAGAAAAGCCAAGATGCAATCTTATTTCTTATCGTTCCATCTGCTTCCTGGACGTAGTCAGCAAGATTTTCGAGAAAATCATAATATATAGACTGCGGGTGGCTCGTGAGGGACTAGCTGCAGATCAAACTCAGTGTACTTTCAGGAAAGGCAGATCCACAGAAGATTCGTTGAGTAAATTTCTCAATAACGTGTGGCGGACAGATTATAAGTATGTCTTTATTAAGGGAGCTTTCGACATCCTGTGTTGGACGACCCTATTTTTCAACCTGCAAAACATTATAATACTAAATTACGTAATTGGAGTGTTCGGGGATTACTGTGCAGACTGAAAGGTTAACCTGTGTGCCCAGAGTGAAAAAATACATAGAAAACCAAATAAAGGATATCCACAGCGATCGGTCCTAGGTCGATTTTTTAGACACATATATCGGTTCCTGCATTAAAAATATAAACGATATGAGAGAGTTAATGTTCATAATTGTCCACGCCGGTGATATTCTGAGATTGATTAAAGCGAAGTAGCTACGAGAAATATAAACGAAATCGGAGAGGGTATTCACAACAATATACAACTAGTGTAGAAGTAATAAGTTAGTTGTTTCTGTTATGAAAATGCTGTATATGATCCTTTAAAACAGATTAGAAAGAAACCAGGCCATTAAGTATGATAATCAACATTTAAAACGAACCAAGTCGTTTTGAAATTTAGGAGTAATCATAGATGAGAAAATACATTTTACTGAATATGTAAAACAACATAGAAAAATATAGTGAAAATTGGCATTCAAATTGAAAAAAATAGCAAGAACGAGGTATGGCTTACCGTTGAAATATATAGTTATATCATGAATAGAATATTAATTCAGTAGGCATTTATGGTGCAAGTATTTGGGCAAACAGGCTGACAGAAAATAAAAAGTTGGCTAAAAAGTGGATAGCGGGCAGAGATATGTGTGTCGTAGGACATCAGGCGCTTATCGGACAACATCCGGAATAGCTCTGAATATTATGCTGGCAATAATGCCCCTCCACATGGAAGTTATTAAATCAGCATCAATGTGTTTGTTTAAAAGAGGAAACAATTAGAGTTACAGAAATCTTGGTAACAATACTAAGTTGTAGAGCAGTAATAGAAAAAAAATATAGTAAGGAAATGGCAAAGTCTTTGGGAACAGAGTAGGAAACCTAGAACATTGTTTAGAATAATTGATAAGGTATCGACTAGACTTAACTCGAAGAAATTTGACCCAAGTAAGGGACTGATACAATTTCTATGTGACCACGAACCTTATAGCGTAAAGTTATTTGAACTTGCTTTGTGGACTCTTCGGAATGCGAGTGTGGTGAAGAATCAACACTGGAGCACGTATTTGATGAGTGCCCTAACAATCAAATAAACGATCAGGGAACAGCATCGCAACAGATCATTGACTTAAGAAGAGATTTGCAAGTGTATATAATTCGGGATATGATAAACAACGAAGACTTACGGAACTTCCTCGATCTGCTTTCGGTGAAAAACCCACATATGTGTAAAATAATATTAGTAAAAAAGTAATTAGAAGAGGAATCACATCTTAAATTACATAAACGGAGCTATTCAAGCATCTGTACATACTATAAATAATGCGTGATCGTGAAACCTTGTTATTCGTCCGTATCGTGTTCTTGCGTCTTGAATCGTGTGCGTGTCTTGTATGCGTGATTGTAAAAACAGACTTGAAATAGGTGAAGGAAAATAGAAAGCATGATTCATGCGAACTTTTCCGTCAATTCCACGGGCATCTCCATTGCTTTCCTAGGATAAATCGACGTAACAAATATAAATGTACGAGTAATTGAGGAATTTAATAATTAATATTAAAAGCCGCCGAGCTGCTGCCAACTAAGAGTTAGGGTATCACCTTAACTCTGTATTCCAGAGTAACCGCTAATAGCAGTCTAAGTGATAGGGTGTGAAGAAAATTAGTGGAATAGTGTGTGAAAAAATGGTAAGTGTTGCCGGGTTCAACGATATGGAGAGGAGAAGAGTCCATGGAATCAGTCTGATCGACAGATCTGGAAGAGAGATCCCGTTGCCCAGGGGCCTGAATCAACTCTAAAAATCAACACCATATCCTGAAGATGAATATATGAATGTGTTGTTATTTATGTGATTTTCAATTTGTCTTGTAATTAAAAAAAAATACTAGACTATCAGGAAATAATAACAATATGTTTTAGAGGGATGATTGCTGTTAGTTTAAGATTTTTAGTGTAGTAAGCTAATGTCGAGAATAGATATAGTATCATACAGTAGTATTTGGAATATATATTCATTGGATGGTTTTGTACAGGTAATAAAAACTTTATAGATAGATGGATAAACAAACTAAGAATACATATTAAATAAAGAATAAGTAATGAAAAGAATAATAATAAGAATGATTGAGTGTGAAAGAAAATTTAAATAAAAGGAAAGCTACAGGTAAATAAGCATATTTTTAGTATCCAATTAATTAATGAATTGAGAAATAATAATAATAATAATACATAAATAAATCCATAAATAAATAAGAAAATAAACTAAGCTGTAAATTCTTACTCAAGTCTCCCTATGTAAGCAACGTATATGCAAAGAAAAAAATAGAATTCCCCCTAATCGCGGAAATAGGGCCTAGGTTTGTCCGGCGGGAACTGGGCTATTCGAAATATTCCCAACATCCATCCCAACAACATTAACTTTGAGCAAACAGGTCCTATCGACTCCGTGACTTGATGCCGACCAGGGATCGAGGCGGATTGACGAAGCGGGGGATTACCTACCTACCCCAGGTTTGTGAAGAATTCTTTCCCGATTCGTTGTTCCCCTCAGGTACTCGGAACAAAGTTGTGCCAAGAAGACAAAGAGTTAGAGGTGTTTAGGAGGGTCCCAAAATGTTTTAAAATTTCGAAAGCAGATGTCAAATAATCTCTTTAGTCAGACATGTTGCCTGGAGCGAAACATATTTCGGGTTTAATGTTATCTTAAAAAGTTCGTTCATTATAATGAAATTCAACAGTAATCGTTAAAATTTGACCATGTTATGTTTAACGAATTGTTATATTTGGAAAATGTCTATCCCACGTGAAATGTTTGATTCTTGCATTGTTGGAGTTAAGTTGAGTAGTTTGGAGAATCGAAGGCGAATTCTGGAGTGTAGCTCTACGATATTTTGGAGAAATGAAAGTACATTCTAAAGTAAGTAAAAAAGTTTTGCAACGTGTCGTGAAAATGTGAACTTATAGGTGTCTATCACAGGTGCTGAAACATCAAATAGTAAAGGTTCTTGAGATCTGAAATCAATTAACTTTCAACAATTTTGCCTGCGAAGTGTTCTGAAGATTTTACAGTGAAGCTGGTGAAACTGAGAAAGTACCGTTTGAATGCTGGAAAGGATTCATTGTGAAAGGCATCCGTTCTGGAAGTTGTTAATGCTATTATCTCTGGAATTCCTATATCCAAATGGGGGCTCCACATTCTAGTGGTTACAGCGTTGGTGTCATGTCCACATGGTCCCAGGTTCAATTCCTGTGTGGAACACCCTACTTTTCGGGGTTCACCAAGCGTCCTGAGGCAAACTAGGGAGTCGCGTGAATAAAGACTGACGTCTACTTGGTCTAGAAAGTCCCTGATACGCAAGTTCGTGGTCAAGGTGACGCGCAGTGAATAACGTTGTTGGGAACCATACGTGACGAGTTCAACATGTCACTATCGTTGAGTATGGTGGCGGTTATTGCTGGAGTGAAGTCTGTAACTGATTTCAGGTATTATCTCTTAACCGTTAATACCAGATTAGGTGGAGATGTCGAATCGAATAACGCATCTCTCTTGTCTGCTATTGTCCCCTTGAATCTCGCGTCTTTTTTGTGATTTTGAGCTGCGATACAGAAGTAAGTTGGAAAGGGCTTATCCCAATAGCGGTTTAATTGATGAAAGCTAAGTTGGACAAACTTATTTGTGTGGATTGTAAGTACGAAACAAAGGGGCAATTTAATAAAATGTAAAAACGCAATAAACAAAAAATAACCCAAATGATTGGTCACGCACCAACTGTCGGTAAACGGTAGCTCTTGATATTGGTGTTCAGTTGTGAATTGAACACACATCAATATAACAATATTAAATACAACTAAACGATATAAAAATGAAATGGAAAGGAACAAAAGATGAAATGAAAAAGCGATGAAAAGAGGCAAATTGAAATCTATTGAAGTGACGCATTAGAACTACCTTTGAAAATTTTAGCAGAGGTTAGGTTCAAATTTTATATTGTTGAGTTGAATGAATGTTAAATTACTTTTAAATTGAAATTTTGGGTGCGTAAACTTGAATCAAAACATTTTGGTTTGCTGGTTTAACCTAGAAAATTTCATCATGCTAAACTTAATAACAATTGCAAATAAAGACATACTTATCCAGAAATGAAACCTTAACAACCTTACAAAAATGAGCCTTAACATCCATACACAATAGAATTGGGGAAATATTATCAAGTATGCGATCATAAGATGGGATAAACAAAAACAATGGTCTTCTTTTTAGATAATCGAGAATGGAATGTGCGACGGCCATGATGACTTGGTTAGTACATACTTAAATGTAGGTTAATTTTAACATGAGTATCACTTTCGTAGAGAAAGAAAATTAATCATATCTTAATAGATGACCCGAACGTTAGTTTTTGCTGCAAAGTTCTTGACTTAGGGTCTTACATCGATTCGTTATTATTTATGATTTTGAAGGATAGTACTTTTTTATTTTAGCACCATGTATAATTTTATAAAACAAAGCGATTTAATACGACATTCAAAAGCCAATATGAAGGAAGCACTCTTCTCCAAGTTTATTAATGTCCGACGCTCAACTAATGGCGTGTTTTAAGAGTTATTGTTGTAAATGAACAACCCACCAATGACTACTCAACAAATCTGGAAAACGTGAATCGGTTTTGTTTCGTTTCGAATCTTTTAAACCTATTTAATATTTCAAAATGGTATGGGTTTAAACAGTCATGATTCTGAAACAACTGATCTCGTTATGTGCAAATATGTTATATTAGAAGGAATATGCTTAAATTGAAGTGCGTTATAATTCTTTATAAAAACTGAGTAGTGTTCAGAATAATATTTGACGTGGCATTTCCAAAAGGTAGTATTAGTTTATTTTCATATAGTTCTTTTCTCTACGGCAAGTGAAAATAACCACCAGAAAATTTTGAAATAAATATACGTTAATAACGAAGGTTAGTAAGATTGCAAATCTAAGATGTTATATGGCATATTGTATTATTTGTATATATAACTTACTGGCAGTAGTAGCTGTGGTGGTCGGTATTGTGGTAGTAGTAGCTGTAAAGATATATTTATTGGCTATTTCAAACATGTAATGTATCATGTTCCTGGAAATAAACCCACCTTGATTAAATCTTACATAAAATTAATACATTATAATTACAATCACTAAAGTTAATGGAATCAAATTTCCAACAGAAAATTATTTCTATATCCGCTTCTGTGTAGAACGAGACATTACACTCTATATATACCACATCAACGAAAAAATTATATCTGTCCCATAAACCATTGATCAATATTACTTAGATACCTCAATAACAAATATTTAGCACACATAAACATAGTGTTAATAGATAATGAATATGGGTTAATGTGCTTATATCGTACTTCATGTTAAAGTATTACAATGCATATATATATATATATATACAGGGTATTCCGTAATTCCTATGACAGCGTTTGGGAGTTGAAAGTAGACATCAAAACAAATGAAAAACTATACACAAATTGCAAAGCGGCGTCCTTTACGAGTTATGGGCGTGGGAAATTTGGCGGCACACAATTTTGAGACGCTATAGCACAAAGACGAATGGCCGTGACACAGGCCGTGTGGAATTTCATAAAGGAAGTCATATGCGTTGTATCCAAAAATATCAAAATCAAAACTCCAGAACAATTACGCAAGGGATTCCCCAAATTAAGTGAGGGATTCCCGCTTATGTTTTCAAATAAAGATCGGTGAAAATGAGCTGGAAAGGAAAGAGTGTGTGATATTAAAGTAGAATTCCTCTGTGCCACTTCGATAGTGCAAACAGAATCAAATGTATGGAGAATTGTGAGGTTGCTATGAGTGGTTGCATAGCTACCAGTAAATACGTTCCAACCATACCAGAAAGATTCGTGTATTGAAAGGTAGAATAAAGTGTTATCATTTCATACAACGTTGCACTCTCCATTTTTATTACCACACACACGTATGGAGTCAATTTGGTAACACGTTGTTACTGAACCCTCAAAATAGTATGTTCTTCTGTCTGTATTACTTTGTTGTCTAACCTGTCGTCTACAACTCGTAGATTGTCCTGTTATCTTCTGCACCCTACAATGGAAATGACATACGTTGTTTCAATGTTTGTACTACCACAAAACTGCAGTGATAGTTGAAGGGAAGTAAGGATGTCGGAAGGACTTTTCACCGTGTGTTCGTGAGTCCTAGAAACGTATGCTGAAGCTATGAACTAACAAAATGGTATGCAGATTATGACACATTCGAATAGAAAGGACAACCGAATTGGGAAACGAAGAGTACCACGCAGTCTTGTCCTCTTTGCACAAGCAAGCACCACTGCGAAAACCAGCGGCGGACATTAAGGGTCCGTGGGACAAAGGCACAAAACAAGTATGTTTGCAATACAAGTCACTCTGAACATTCCCAAAGGAAACACTGGTCACTAGGTCAGTACGTACCACTTACCAAGTTCGAACCGAAGAGTACTCATTGTGACGATCCAACTGACGCATGTGGGGAGTCCGTTGCATGGAGCGACATGTACTACAAGAGCTGCTGGAAGGAACGCCCACGAACAGCGACGCATGCCTCGCACCGACGACGTATGTTCGCATAGACGCGATTGAAAACGGCTGGCATGTCTCGGATTTCCTCAGCCGCAGATGAAATGCGTGCCACGAGATCTTCGTGTTCATGTGACCCAACAGTAAAAAATCCAGTGGCGTCAGGTCAGGCGAGCGTGGTGGCCATGCTCTTGTACCACCACGGCCAATCCATTGTTGTCCAAAGGAAGTGTTTAAATGATCTAAGACAGCCCGTGTGATGTGGGGAGGCGCACCGTCGTGTTGAAACCACATGTCCTGTCGGATTCCAAGAGGAATGTCTTGCAGTAACTCCGGCAGTATCTCCTGTAAAAAGATTAAGTAGTTGGCACCAGTGAGACGTGCTGGAAGAAGATATGGTTCAATTAATCGTCCATTTATGATGCCTGCCCATACGTTCACACTGAATCGTTCCTGAAATGCGCGCTCTCGAACACCATGAGGATTTTCGACTGCCCACATGTGACTATTATGACAGTTAAACACACCATCTCTAGAGAAGGTCACCTCGTCAGTGAAGAGTATCAGTTGAAGAAATGCAGAATCCTCTGCACAGCGCTGAAGTATCCACTGACAGAAGACTACACGTGGCGCAAAATCGGCAGGACCAAGACTTAGAACTCGCGCAATATGGTATGGATGCAAGTGTTCTTGGTGGAGAACTCTCCAAACAGTGGTACAGCTTCCCCTCAAGTCACGTGCCATGCGTCGGGTGCTCGTCGAATGATTCCGTTCCACTCGTCGAAGCACATCCTCTTCAAACTGCGGGGTTCGTACGCGTCCCGGAGCACCAGTCGATTCTGTTGACGGTGAAGGTACCTCTCTCCCTAAGCCGACGTTCTAGTCTGGCAAAGATAGTTCGTGACGATACTTGACGATGTGGAAAGCGCTCGGCGTAAAGAAGACGCGCACGCCTTCCATGACGATGAGCTTCGCCATAAATTAATAGCACTTCTGTATACTCATCAAACGTGAACTCGGCCATTGCATTAAACTGCACGATCAGATCACGAGAGACTGTTCTCTGGCCTCGAGCACAAAGCAAACTGTTGTACGGTTGAAAAGATTGTACGGATAGGTGTGCGTCACGTTATGTGCAGGGGCTCGGAGCGTGAACGTCATACACGCCAGTTGGAAAGCCATGTGAAAATGCTTGTTTTTGTTGAACCAATTTGCTGCGCTTGTTGATAGATACACATTCTGGTAAAATGGGATATGAAGTCAGAACCAGGGTAGGACATGTGAAGCACTCGGAAGGTAAATCCTTTACGAACTGTTTATTATACACGTTATTCATGCAAATTAACTTTTCTTCCTGCAATGCACAAAAGTGTTGTATTGTCTGCTTCTTTTCTCGATTATGTTACGTCGAACACACACATATTACACTATGAACAACAAAAATGGCAAATTGTGGTTTTGGCTCAGCTGGTGATGATTACTTGTGACAACCTTGAATGATAAGGCTCGTATGGTTCAGTCTTCATTGTGCCATCATGTTATTTCCGGTCGACAAGCATTCATAAATAGAAATAGTCCAATACTTCATGCATTCATAATTATGTCCTCCACGATCTGCACATGTGGCACAATAGGTGCGTGAATTGTTATTAACGTCCTAAGCGAGCTAAATAGCTTCTAAGGACGGGACCTACAGCTTTACGTGGGTTCCGACCCACATGTGTCCCCATCGGGAATCTAACCAGGTACCCCTTTGTTAGAAGGAAGCGAGCGTTACGACTAACCCACAGGGGACACGTGCAACAATGAGTGGCATATCTCGAGCTTCGACATTCGTTTCAAAATTGTACAAAACCGCCTTCTGTCTTGGCCCTCTTCACTCGTTCTTTGAACTTGGGATTTA
>JAGDQP010006480.1:0-42524 GCA_022664845.1 Lepisma saccharinum | reverse complement strand
ATATATATATATATAGTCATCAATATTGGTTTAGTGTATATTAATGTGTATCTGGTTTACATGATTGGTGCACAATTCACAGTTCGAAGGAGAAGCGTACCTCAAATAATCCCATCAAACGTAGTGAGGTTGATGGCTAAAACTGAAATCTTAACATACAAATATTGATACGCAATTGGGAAGTTGATCTTTAGAAAAATATACACTCGCAAATTACTCTTAATGCTCCATCTCAGTACATACCTAACACCTATTCAAACAAATTAACAGATCCAATGCATAACTGAAAATAGACAATATGTTCACGCAATTTGTCGGAAACTCATCATTGTTGAGATGGAGTCTAGTTGAGTTGGTCTAGAGTAGCATAAATCTAGCTATATCTGTTGATGTAGTATGATATTTTTGATATGCATCTGCATCAAACTCGCTTTCTTGTCTCTCTGTTCGGTACACATTTTGCAATGAATTTTAAACTAATCTCCCGATGATCTAGAGACTTGAAGCTATAAACACCGATTAGAACTGGATGACAATGGAATATTAACTTACGCGATTTTGAAAAAAAAATCGTCATCTTGGATCCAAAATGGCCGCAAGAACCATTGTCGTATAGAATACAATTCCGAAACGACTAGATCAATAGAAACTAAATTTGGCGTAAGGGTACACTATCACTAACAGGTTACGAACATATGAAAGAACGCTTCCAAAGATTCCAACTTGGATACAAAATGGCGGACGAAATGCACTTTTACATCGTTTGATCTACAGGTATGACCATCAGTAGGTTAAGAAAATATAACAAAATGTTGCAAATTCACATTCTTTGGTCCAAAATGTCCGCCAAACCCAAAACCCATCGTTTTATAGAATGCACAGCCTAAGCCGCTGGGACAAGTTAAGTGAAATTTGGCATGGATGTACATTATCACTAGTAGGTTACGAAAATATTACATTTCTCCAAAGACGCCATATTGGATCCAACATGGCGGCACAAAAATCAACTATCCACACCGTTAGAGCTAGAGATGCGAAAGTTTGCATAAAGGTGTATTATAACAAGTAGTATAGGGAAAATTTGATATTTAAAAACATCCTTTTTTAAGATGAACTAAAAGTAAAAAATAAAAAAAAAATAGAATTGTAAAGTAAAAGCGTGGGTGCTCTTAGATATGATTTTCTGATAAGGTAAGCAGGGGCACCCACGTTTTAATTTTCCTACTATTAGATTAATTCAATTTATTACATTCTATTTTTAATCAATCTTATATAGGCGTGTTTTTCAAATATCCTTCATTTTTATTATTTTTATTTTAACACCATGTACAATTTTATAACATATAATGATTTATTATGACATTCGAAAATCAATCTGAAGAAAGTGGATTAATACGTTAAGCTATTAGAAAGGAATCTTTCTAAAATAACTGATTCCTTTATGTGCAAAAATGTCATATTAGAAGGAATATGATTCAATTGAAGCACATGAAGTTTTCATAACAACTGAATTACGTTAAGGATATTATCGGAGATCACATTTTTTTTAAAAAATATGTTATATTTTCCTTTCATATAGGCATTTTTTCTAATGACAAGTGAAAATAACCATAATAAGATTTTGAAATAAGCTTACGTGAATAACAAACTTTGGTCAGATTGCGAATGTAATATAATTGTATGGTCTATTGTATTATTTTTATATGCAACTTACTCGGTACTGTGGTAGTAGTAGCTGTAAAAAGAAAACATATGTCATGACTATATCAAACATGTATTGTGTCATACTCCAGTAAAAATAACTAACTTTATTTTAATATAAAATTAAGGTCTTATAATTAGAATCATTCACGTCGATGCAAACGAATTCCAATAAAAAAAAAATAATTTATATATCCATTTCCGTGTAGAATGAAACATTCCAATCTGTATATGCTACATCAACCTAATAACTAACTTTATTTTAATATAAAATTAAGGTCTAATAATTAGAATCATTCACGTCGATGCAAACGAATTCCAATAAAAAAAATAATTTATATATCCACTTCCGTGTAGAATGAAACATTCCAATCTGTATATGCTACATCAAAATATATAAGCCATTTACCCATTCTATTTTGTTATCACAATTAAATATTTAACTCAAATAAGAATGATGTTAGTAAAAATAACATTAGCTTCTTTTAACATGAATGCAACTCATATCTCATTTCAGGTTAAAGTATTACCCTAAAAATATGATATATACTGGCATCGGAATCAGTTTAGTGTATATTAATGTATGCCTGGTTTATTTGATTGGTAAACAAACCATGACTTGAGGGAGAAACCTTGCTTAAGTGGTCTAATCTATCGTACTTAGGTTGAAGGTTAAAACGGGAGGACAACATGCTATTATTGATTTTCATTTGGAACTTTAATCACTAGAAGAAATTGACTCGCAATTTATTCTTAATGGTCACACTCTTGTACACACTTCATTATAACAATGATTAAAACAACTAAGCAAATCCAATACATAATTGAGAATACACAATATATTCACGCAATATGTTGGAAACTCAAAAAATGTTGCGATGCAATCTAGTTTTGTTGGTGTAGGACGAAAATCGGAAAACTCTCTAGTTCTGTTGATGTTGCAAGAGAGTGTTGATATCCATCTTTATCCTTGTGGCGGCATGCTAGATAGTGGAGCAACTAAGACTGGCAGTTCTGTCAGCGAACTCGCATCATCAAAGTTCTGAAGCTCAAACTTATCGGACAAACAAGGTGCTTGAATTTGGATTGTAAGGTGTAGATGATTTGAAAAATTTCGGAGTGTGGGTCCTAGCGACTAACTATACAACTTCTGCAGAGGATCGAACTGGAGACTGTAGTACTTGAAGAAAAGGAGCGAATAATAACAAGGGCTATGCGGCTGCACTGGGCCACTAATTTTATGCGCTAAATCGAACAATCAGAGCAACTATTGGCTCCTGCACGGTGGTGCCCAGTCTGTGTTCACGAGGCGTCTGTGATCGTTGAATAATACTGATTTATAATATCGCCTCCGTAAAACGTGAATTTCCGTAGATAAATTATTCTTGTCATTTGATAGATACAACCTTTGATAACAAAGTTATGTGAATTATCCTGAATATTGAACGTAGATTAATTCCAAATATACCTACCTTACTGTCTTTTCAAGTAGTCTCCTCCGATTGCTATCACAGTTAACAATGGTTTTACTTATCCTGGATAATTCTTCTTTCGGGCTGTTGATCAAGACCCTCATCTTGTTCCTTTCGATGTCCAGAATATCCTCAAATCTTCTACCTTTCAATCGATTTTGAGGCCGGGGAAGAGAAAGAAATCTGAGGAATTCAGATCTAACGGGTATTGGGAATGGTCATTGTCTCCACCTTTACCCCTTCACTATCCCATTTCTCTCCAACCATACTCTTATTTTTTGAATAGGTTTAGGTGACGGAGCAGTTATAGGCTGAACCTCTCCCGTTTCAATAACAATTCAACCATGAACCACGTTGTGAATACTGCAGTCGTACCCGACGTAGACGTCTCATGAATCATCCCAGAATGTCAACGTACATATGAGCATTCAATGTTTTTCCTCCTGTAGGAATTTCTTGTGGACAATGACATCACTTTCAAAAAAGTGACAAGCACCGTCTTGATGCGTTAATTTTTCCGTCTTGACCCTTTTCCGACTGGGTGGTGAATTTATATTTTCATCCGTCGGAACCGGAACTGCTCACAGGCCCCTGGTAAAATATTAGCCTCACGGGATAATGTTGACACAACTAAACAAGAACAGACTATTACCGCCGACACATGCCGTTACTTGTTGCGGTGATTCGTTCCGCTAGAGTTTCCAAGTCTAGCGCAGCTACTGCATTCACCGAACTTTATAGTCATATGTTGCATATGTCTAGGCATACAACCTGTCTCTTTAAAAATGATATAAATATAAATGTGTTTAGTAAACCAATTTAGATCTTTATAATCAATTTAACTAAAATTATAACATTAAGTGAAGTTTACCTTTCGTGCAAAGATTATAAGAAGTCAACCAACCAACCATATAATTCCTTATTACTGTTTTTCTCAAACATTGCAGTAAATAAAACTAAGTAAAATACCCTGCGTTATTGCATCTGCCATCTGACCCCTTGACCACTATGCTTCAAAATATTTGCTGAACAAAAAAGTTGAGAAGGCGTATAATCTTTTCTGTTTGAAATATGGATTTCAAGTCGTTAAGGCCGAAAAGTAAGATTACAAAATGCTTAAGAAATTACATGGAAATCCTTAAAAACCCATTACACAATCCAAAAATAAATTTACTAAATTAAAACTGGAAACTCATTGCATGCATAATGGTCCCAAACTGTAACTTTTAACATAACTATTTAATTTTGTGATTTAATGATTTTATTATTTTTCTATTTTAATATCCTTTATAGTTTTGAATTAAAACATACGAATGTCAATTTGTTTTACTTTTTTTTTTCGATTGTTTTAATATTGGCGGTAAAAGTATTCCATAAATTATCTATAACTTACTGAAATCACACAATGTACGGATAAAGGTATGTTTTATTCTTATCGTGATAGTCTTGTACGAGTGTTTTTACAGAAGAATGAATATATTAATTAACGTAATATTTGGAAACAACACTGGACATTCACTAGTGAGTCACTACGCTGATGTATGGTAATAGTATAAATCACTCGCCAGGTTCAGTAACTTTGAAAGCAAATACCCAATTCTGTATTTACCCAGTTGCCTGGAGAGAAATAGGCCAGTCGAATTAGGATTCTCATATATCGTGGTCGTGGACATAATTAGTAATGCATTTTTCTCTTCACAGGATTGTTGTAATAGTGGTCCTAATGAACATACTAAAAGTCCTGAATGATCCGCCTTGTGCTAACTCCGCCATCTTGGAAAATGGCGGACGATCACATATCTTCATTCGGTTTTCGGCTAATTTCTCAAAAGAGATTAATTTTAGAAAGAAAATGAACTAGACCAATTTCAAAGAGCAGACAATTTCCTATTAGATAGAGCTTTTACATTTCTGTCAAAAGGTAAATTCTTAAAAGGTAAAGAAAGGTAAATTTATTCTCTAAAAATTATGGCCACTTTTCGGATTATGAAATTATCAATTTGCTAAAAATTGTCACTTTTGAAGGATTATTGAAATGTTTTTGGGATTAATTGATCATTATTCAACTCTTAAAGTAAAGTCCATATTTTTAGAGATCCGAAGGATCATCGCAGAGATGACGAGTGGTCAGCACATCGGCTGTGCTCGCCGCTTTTTTGTGTCTTTCTTGATCTCAGTTTGCTACTGATTTGAATACAATGTATAATTTATTATTTCTAGCATGCATTGGTAAAGAATGACTTTAGAGAGGAAGGTAGATTGTTGATATCAACATAGATACTGTTGATGGTCATAATAATTTCATTGGATGAGAGGAATTAAGTGAGTCACACCTTCAACAGCTGTGAAGAAATGTTCATCCATGGTGAGGTTAAAATCTATATTATCACTAGAAACCCTTGAATCTATTCAAAGTATACCAATAACGAATTTTCACAGGGATATAGACGAAGGCTTACGAGCAGAGGTCGTGCAAGATACACACGCTTTTCATCCAACTGAATCAGATAATCAGATGACCGATTGTAGTGACGTGCTTTGGATGTGTGGTAAGTGGCTAAATACTCCCGGGCTGCTATCTTGGAGTGGTTTTATGGAGAAGATAACGGAACATATACCTTATGAAGTTACCAAAGTCCAATTTCTACCATTTGTGCATATGCCAGCAAGCAATTATGAAACCATAAACAGTGTTCTTCACTACGCTTCCAAAGTGTCCCAAGAAACAAAGCCAAAACATTGCATTGTGACGTTCGATCAGCCCTATACGCAAAAGCTGATCTCTTCAGATTTATCTAACATCACGGTGTGACTTGGAGGTTTCCATATGTTAATGTCTTTCATGGGCGCCATCGGACACATAATGTCAGGCAGCGGTTCGAGGGAGTCATGGGCCACTGTTTATGTTACAAATTCAATTGATAAAATTATGTCTGATCACCACTACGCAAGGGCTGTTCGAGCTCATTTGTTAACACAAAGAGCATTGGCACGTACTTTGCTGAACATTCCCGATGTGATGAAAGTAGAAATATCAAACATTGCCAAAGAAGCTATCAATGGGTTAGGTACTTACGAATCCATTAATGGCTCTGCAGTACTTAAGGATCTTTTAAACAAATTTCAAGATTGCCTTACATCGACAGCTGAAAAAGGACCAACTGCAAAACTTTGGATGCAATACTTCCATATGGTGACTATTCTAAAGAACTTCATAAAGGCAGAAAGGATGAGTGATTGGGAGCTACACTTGATATGTGTGAAACAAATTATGCCGTTCTTCCACGCAGCTGGCCACTTAGCATATGCCAAATCTTGTAAAATGTTCTTTCAACATATGAGCATTCTTCATACAAAGTTAACCGAAGCTGAGATGGAAGCATTCATGAGAAATTTTGCAGTCAGAAGAACAGACAACTTGTGGGCTGGGCTATGGACCGATATGATTATTGAACAGACGCTTATGAGAACCATGAAAACTGTTGGAGGTCTAAGTCGAGGAAGAGGAGTGTCAGAAAGTGTTGAGTCAAAGTGGATACAAGGCGCGCCAGTGTCATCTGAGGCGGCTGAAAGCTTCGAGGAATTTTGCAATGTAAGGCCGGTGACAGTGAGCCAACATGTTGATCTCGGAAAATCAAGAATGGAAAAGGACGATCAAGATACGAAGATATTTGTGAGCTGGCTTGAAAAACACTGTCCATTTGTGGAACGCAAGGAATTATTATCCTTATCGACAGGTGTCAGTGCAGATGACACCATCAACTGCCACAGAAGTGTGGAAATAGGAAAAGCTATAATGAAGAGCTTAGTAGGTCAGAACTTCCAGAACTTGAAATTAAAAAAGGAAAGACAAAGTGATTCCATTAAGCTCAATGAACCATAATACTGAAGACTTTATGAAAAAGTTCTGCCTGTAAATACGAATTTGCTGTTCCAAAGAATCATAAAAACACTTCACGACGACAGCCAACTGAAGCACTCTTTTAAATATTAACTTTCCTCCTTACCACAATCCCTATTTGATGAACGAGGAATAAGAAAATGTGTCAACTCAAGCCTCTTTTCATGTTTCGACACAATGGATCCACAGACACTGCACCTTAACGAATGTAAATTTGTTGTTGATGGTGGTTTTATATTTCACCGCGTACTATGGCCTCGTCAAGGCACATTTCAAGACATTCTTTCTACTTACATTGCTTACCTTAAAATTCATTATGGTTTGAACTGCACTGTGGTGTTTGGTGGATATGGTGAAACTACCAAGAACACAAAAAGTGCTGGAAGAGTTCGGAGATACGTCACAAAAAGATGCGCAGACTACGAGGTGAAGAAGGACACCCAAGTAACAGTTTCACAGAAATGTTCCTTTCTAACGAAAGAAACAAGTCTAAACTCATTGGTTTACAAACAGAATTAAAAAATCATTCCATCAGTGCCTTGCAAGCTAAAGACGATGCTGACATACTCATTGTAAACACAGCCATAAACGTTGCAAAATCACAACGAACTGCAATTGTTGGTGAGGACATTGATATATTAGTTATTTTAATTTCCTTAACTCCAGATGGGAACGATGTCATTTTCGTAAAGCCAGGAAAAGGAAAGATACCCACTAAAATGTACTCTGCCACGCAACTGAAGGATATGCACCCTAACCTCAAAGAACACTTCCTGTTCGCTCATGCGGTAAGTGGTTCTGACACGACTTCAGCCTTATTTCACAAAAGAAAGACCAAGATAATTGCACTACTTAACAAGAGAGAAGACATTCGAGATGCTGTAAGTATCTTCAATTATCCTGATGCTACCAAGAATGAGATTTGTGAAGCAGGAGAAATGTTCGTCCTTGGATTATACGGAGCTGACAAATCAGATAAATATCTTGATGACTACAGGTATAAATGTTTTAACATAGAAATTGCAAAAAAGGAAAATCGAAGAGAAGTTGGATAGTCTTCCTCCGACTTCAGATGCAGCCTCCATGCACATGTTGAGTGTTTTCCATCAAGTGTAGTTATGGAGAGGGAAACAACTTGTTTCAGAAGAATGGGGATGGAAAGCTCATGGAAACATTCTTCTGCCTATCCCAATAACTCAAGCACCGGCACCTGACGAATTAATGAAACTAATTTCATGCTCCTGCATAAAAAAACTATGAAGGTCGTTGTTTATGCAAAATAGCACGGATGATATGCACTGATCTTTGCGCTCACTGCAGCGGCATGGGATGTAGTAATCAACCTGCAATATAAATAATGGATGATGAGAATGAAGATGGAAATTAAAAAGAAATCCACCTTCGTGGATTAGACCTCCAGGGGACAAAACGTAAAAAAAATGCGCCAATTGGCCTTACCTCCCAATATGGTAAAGGTGGTGTGGAAATAGACCTTATATTACAAACATCACGAAGCGGAAAACATAACTTTCTTAGCAAAGGTGGTTTGACTAGATAAGGAAGGGAACATTTCTCTACGCTCAAATACTTGAGAAATATTCTACAATATATCCATGATAATAAAAAATCAATTGGAAATGAATAATAGTCAATATACTTTAAAAATACAATATTCCGGTAACAGAGACAATTTTCGGCTATTTTATAATTTCAAGACAGGAAAACAATACAATTTCTGGAGAATCATGAGTGCTGAAGAAAAATGTGAAAGTTCTATTTAATAGATTTTTTTTACTCTTTCAAAATGGTCCACTTCATTTTTTTCTAAAGTTAGCCATTTTTTAGAAATTAGCCAAAAACCGAATGAAGGAGCCTGATCGTCCGCCATTTTTCCAAGATGGCGGCGTCAGCAGAAGTCGGATCATTAAGGACTTTTAGTATGTTGATGAGGACCACAATTACAACAATCTTGTGAAGAGACAATTTCATCCCGAGGAAGAAAATCACAAATATATCTCGAGGTGTGTCGATGTGCTTACCACACATTACCTCACCAAAAAGTGCCGCGTGGATGGTGATAGTTCTTTGGGACTCTGAAGCCTGACGTCTAGTTTAATTTAGTTTAAGAGTTGAATAATGATCAATTAATCCCAAAAACATTTCAATAAACCTTCAAAAGTGACAATTTTTAGCAAATTGATAATTTCATGATGCGAAAAGTGACCATAGTTTTTAGAGAATAAATTTACTTTCTTTACCTTTTAAGAATTTACCTGTTTAGAGAAATGTAAAAGCTCTATCTAATAGGAAATTTTCTGCTCTTTGAAATTGGTCTAGTTCATTCTCTTTCTAAAATTAATCACTTTTGAGACATTAGCCGAAAACCGAATGAAGATGTGTGATCGTCCGCCATTTTCCATGATGGTGGAGTTAGCACAAGGCGGATCATTCAGGACTTTTAGTATGTTCATTAGGACCACTATTACAATAATCCTGTGAAGAGAAAAATTCATTACCAATTATGTCCACGAGAGGTACCTAATTCGACTGGCCTAAAAGCTTATTTCGAGTTTCGCGTTATGTAAGACCGCTCGTTTGTTATAACGGAATTCAGTAGTTATCGTTAAAATTTGGTCTCTTTGTTTGGCTATCATTTTAAGTTACCCTAATTGTTATATTCTTGCATAGCCAGAGGCAGAGACTCAAAAACGGCTTTTATATTGCAATTCAGATTTCCATGTATACCAGCGTCTGCAAGCTTGTGACGCTTTTATTAACTTTTACGGACAAAACGCACAGTCTGTAACACCTGCTAATGCCTCAAGCATTATTCAGAGAGTTCAGATTTAGGTTAAACTACTTCGATCATTAGCCATCTTTAATCTGGATATATCTCAACATTTCTTCATATAGAGAGTGGTTCTAGAAATCCGTTACAGGACCATAACTCCACTCCTTTTAAACAAAAATCTCTGAAAGAAAAAGTAATCGGAATTTCCGTGCGTCTAATCACGTGGTGATGCTTCCAAGGTCAGCTTCGGGGGGCAACTTCAAAATTTTAACTGGCAGCAGTGATTGATTTTAATTCCATTGAAACAAGCGCTAAATTTTGAACTTTGGGAGGAACCACTTTTGCACAAGGCCTACAGTTTGGCATTTAGAGAACATAAATTATAGTCACAATTAACAAGCCGTAAAGGGTTAACCGGGCTTTTTGATGTTGTAACTCAAGAAAACTAAAAATAAATTTTGCAGACTAAAGAAAATTACAAAATGAGATATGCGGAATCATATTGTGATGCTTCCGAAATCAGGATCGCTGAGAAAATACTGATTCGGGGGTTGAAATTTCAAAATCTTAAAAAGAAACGATGGTTGAATTAAACTTTTTGGAAACAAACACGAAATTTGAAATAACGTTCAGATGTAACATTTTTAATGTCTCGTAGCGTTTGGCAACTACAAGAGCATATTTAGAGATCAACAGTTACGTTAATAAGTACCACTTGAAACGTACTATATTTGAAAATGTTTCCTCTGAAAGTTGTTCAAAATTTTATATTTGTTTGAACGCAAGCAAAATCAATAATTGTTTGTGTTTAAAATTTTAATATTGGTAAACTATAAAATAAGTTATGGTATTAATCTTAGTTCGGATAGTTCAGCGCTTGAATTCACATACCTCATTTTATATTTCCTTTAGTTTGATCTTGCATTTACTGTCCTCGTTGAGTTATAATATCCAAAATATCTGGAACGCCCTGCACACCATATTAATTTTGACTATCAATTACACGTTCTAGCCGCCAAACGGTGTAAGCTAAAAAATGTCGTTCTTCAAAAAGTAGTTAAAAATTAAGCGCTTGTTGAAAAGAGTAAAATCAACCCTTGTTGCTTTTTTAAATTTTGAAATTGCCCACTCTTTAGAGCCGACCGTGATTTCAGATGAATTTGCACGTGATTAAGGACATTTACCTTGGTATTAACATTTTTGTTTCAAAGATTTCTGTGCTCTAGGAACCTATAATGTAATGTTATATCTTCGCACAAAATTACATTAGACTTCGTCCAGCTACCTAGCTTGTAGTTTTGGCGTTCATAATGAAAAGTCTGTGGAAAATAAAACATCCAAAAATTAATTTATCTTTAATATGCACATAGGATACAAAACGGAACGAGGTATGACGCAGTATTCATTAACGTATTTTGCTATATCCTACGTTAAGTAAGTTTGTTTTTGTGAATTCTTAAATGAGAACAATAGACGGGAATGATTGTGCAAACAATAGCATTAAGGTTATTATCAATAAGAAAATCTGAGTACACAATGTAATAAAACTGATCACTTACGCTGTGAAAATCAACAAAATTAATTTCAACTGATTTGAAATGTGAAATCGCGTAAGATTCAAAATCGGTTATTGAATTCACGAATAGCACTTTCGTTTTAATTTACGCTTTATGTGAATTCAAACTATAAACACTCAAACAATAGAACATGGACATTATTAAACTTACCATATTTTACTTTAACATATCATATATGCGTACATTATCCTCGCCGAAAACAGGCTTCAATCGCAAAATTACTAACATCAAGATCACAACGTTTGACATAGAAGATTATCATATACAATAAAATATCATTCACCGGATTCAAACTAAAATCGTTCCTCAGGCTACCATTAATTCGATTTGATACTTCTCGATCTCATTCACATAATCAAGGCTGCTGCAAATTGTAATGGTCTGTTTTAAATTCATTAAGTTTTTTTTAAATTTGCTGTGTTAAGTATCATTGGGTTTGGGAGGTTATACAAAATATGTAAAATGGCATGGATTTTTCTTTATATATTTGTAACCGGGTGTGGTGTTTTTTTGTTTTTTTTTTTAGAATGAAATTCTATATTTCTAACTCTGCTGGATTTCTTTCGTCTCTCGTTTACCGAGCTGATGTGGAACAGCTCGTACGGGGTCTCTGCACTGTTGTGTGAAGCCTGATTCGGCTGGCATTAAGGTGATGCAGCTCGTTGCATGGAACTTGTTTCGATTCCCGTGTGTCTGTAGTTGTACAGAGGGAGAGCGGATGTCAGCACTGAAATAGTGGTTTAATACGACAAATGGAGTGTGACTCTTTGGTTTTCTCGAATGACATTTCTGTTCGCAGCGGGGTTTGAGTTCTTCTGTAAGTTTAAAAATGATCTTACAAAAATGTTTGTAAATTAACTGAAAGTGATTAGTTGAATTAATTTCGGTAAAATCAACTTAGATCGGGTTGCGTTCTGTAATTGTTTGTAGATAATCAAATTTCGATAATGAATTCAGCTAGCTAAATGTATAAGATTAATTAATTTCAATTAAATATATAGAAAGTATTTTCTAGTCAGTAGTAAATACGATTTTAAATTGCCTTGACGTGTTACGGCTAAGATCAGTTTAAAAAATCAAGTAGGATAAAATTAAACTAAAGTTGCTTTGTCTTTTAGCAGCGAAATAAAGTAATTTCCTTTTACTAATTCCGGAAATTATAATTAAAGGTTTTTAAAGTAAAGGAACTTGTCACGTAGTTAAATTCGATTCTTTTCGCAGAACGATATCGTCTGAGTAGTTTGATAATTGAACTTTAATTTGAGTTTAACTGGAGTTTGACCTTAGGAATTAAAAGTCTTTAAAACTCGTTAATTTTTTTAATTGAAAATTATTAATTCTTCAATACTTTAAAAACAGGAACTACATTTTCAAATTAAACTGATTTGTAACACTCATAAATTTTGCTTAGTAGAATGTAATAACATTCCTCTGATTTTTTTTAAATTCAGATTTATGATTAAAGTGGTAACACTTTGCCGACAATCGTTAATCACGGATCGTTGTTTTTTTTCAAGCTTGAATGAATTTTGAAATTTCCTGACTAAATAAGAATAATAAAGTTAAACAAGGGCTGGTTTAATATCGCGTGAAGTTAAATTCAATCTCAATAGAAAATATATGCACAAAGCGAATTTAATAGTCCCACTTTTGAAGAACGAAATCTAATTTTGAGCTTATTGTCTGGACTTTATGTTCCTTGGCTCGAGGGGTTTTCTGTCGTTCTTGAAGGATGGTTTGGCGAACTGCACCATGGATTGGATAAACTTTTTTCTATGATTTTTCCTTATTGCTGCTAATTGTTAAGTGTGAACGTTTCATATTTTTGGCAGCTGTGAGTGAATGTGCGAGTGGTGATTATTGATCGTCATTGAATTTATGTTGCATTCGTTGTTTAGTCCGACTTGTTTCGTTCTCTGTTGGATTTAACTTCGCTTTGCTTTATATCTAGAAGTTTTGTCAAGTCGAGAGATATCCGACTAATGGTCTCTCGCAAACTAAACATTATTTTAGTAATAATATTTAAGTACTTTATTAGTCGATTCGTGATTTGTGATTTGCATTTATGAAAGACAAATAATCATTACAATTAATCAGCAAAATATTTGCAGAAGGCATTGCATCTTCTTTGTATTGCTTAATGCGAATTTAATTAGTGAACAGATTTATACTTATTCATTAATTTCGAAATTGCGAAATGAATATATTTCAAAAAAAGATTTAAATACATTTCTGTTTGTTTTGATTTTGTGTTTTTATGATTTTTTCTAGTATTGATTTTCGACTTTGCCTATTACTGATAATGTTCGTTTTGAGGAGTCAAATCTGTATGGACACGAACACTACTTATTTATGTTGGTAGCTTCTCGTTTTTCATTTCAAGTAGGTTAATGAGTGCTGATATTTGTCGATGAGGATCCCTGCTTGTTATAAAGAGTGAAAAGCATTACAGGAGATTCACACAAAAGTGAAGAAGAGTAATAGGTATTAGACAATTCGATAGCGAGTGATTTTTCTTCAAACAATAGTATCTTAGGATAGTTCTGCGTAATGGAAATCATTCTATTTCAAATGATTTAATTTAATGAATTGTCAATTTCGGAATCGAGGTTGGTGGTAATAATTCTTGAATTTTTTTCTTTTTTTTTTCGGGAATCAATGCGCGGATTTATTTACGAGAAGTCTTGTTGTGATGGTGAGTTGTATGATTGTGATGTATATGTTAAAGTAAATATCTTATGAAATGTTTGTATTATTTGTTTGTTATTTACCTTGTAATGATCAATGGTGATATGATGCAGTTCAGTGGCCATGAAACCCGTGAAAATAATTTAAATCATTTTTATGAAACGTTGGATAGAACTGGGTTTTGTAACGAAATTCATAATATTGATGTGAAATCTGTGCATACCTCGGCGGTAAATTGATCCATTTAGTTTAGCAAATTCACAATTTGGAGAATTATCGAGATCAGACAAGCCGCTGACGTCCTCAAAAGGGGTTTGAATGTATGTACATGATTTTTCTAGAGTTCAGGAAATTTATTCAGGAACAGAATGTAAGTTGTGCTTCTCGTTTGGCGCTGTGGTTCGGGTAACCCAGGGTTACGATCCTAAGGACATTTTCGTTCGGCATATAGCAATATTGATCATTTTGTAATGCGTGATGATATTAGGAACCAAGTTGAAAATAATTTGATAGCTTGTTTTCACGTAAACGAACCGAGTGCGCATGTTCGGAATGAGTTTGGACATAGAGTAAGTGATGAGTAACGGATTGATTCCGTTAGATCTTGTGATTTCGAACAATGGGTGATCTGTTTAAATATGTTATGTATTGTTATATTAATAGATTACCTCGGCAACAAACTAAGTGTTTGATTCATGATGTGTTTCTCACAAATGTTTAAAACAAGAAGTGATAGGTACACTTACTTTAGAGAGATGGGTTATAAATAAATTCTCTTTAGTTACATTGATCCAATCTATTAATCTGTGTCGGTACTTGGATTTGTTGGTACCAAGGTGCAGTTAATATAAATTCTTGTGAATGGAATGTGTCCACTTTTCGTGTTTAATAGTTTTTACTGTCCTTTGCCATATTCACTAATAGAAATTAAACATCAATTGAATGAATTCGAAAGACACAAACGCGAAAAAATATGAAATAAAAATTATAGAAGTCTACAATTTAGAAATAAGTTGTCCAAACAAAAGCAGGCTTTGTTGACAAATGTCAAGTTGGAATCTAACGGTGTAAGCGAAGTTGTGCGAACCATGCGGTAAATATTTTGGGAATAACGGAAGTTTAATCTGGTGAAAAGATGAATGTTATAAAAGGAAAACGTGAAATGAAACGTAATAGAATCACAAGGCTGTTGGATCATAATCAGATTTTACCGCTCCGATTATTCCTTTATATCTTAAAAATATAATTGTTTCGTTTGTGAAGAGAATAATAATTTTCAAACGTTATTATATGTGTACATTTAATTTAATTTCATATCAGTTTGTTGTGATACATGGTTGTTTACTGGTGAAGACAGAATGTGAATCCGTTTAAATTAAATCTGCGTTGGAGAAATATTTTAATCTAACTTGAAAACGAGACTGAAAGTGGTCGTACCTTGAGAAGTCGTTTTTGTTGAATTTCGGATTATTGAAAACATTCCATGCGTATGAGTGTTAGGAATTCCTTATTTCTGAATGATGGATGGATTCTTAAACTTCAACAACAAATTGTTGCTATTGCGGGATGGACATAAACGCATTAAACTGCAATTGATGGATGAATCTGCGATGATATCGATGTTTAGGAATTTTGACATCGAAAGTAACGGACGGTGTGGAGCTACTTTCTTTGTGTTGAATAACATGACAAACCTGCCATTGCGAGTGATTCAACCGAACATGGAGTGAATTTCGTTGATTTTTCTATGAACAATGTACGGGCTTAAGATTTCTGGGGGGAAGCCTTGAATTTTGTGAATTAAGTGAATTAACGACATTCTGGATGGAGGATCATCTTCGAGTAAATAATTCTCAAGTGAGAATGCAATCGAATGAAGTTGAGGAGGAGTTTGTGAGAGAAAACGTTGAAGTTGCTGAAGAAGGATTTGTGAAGTTAGTTGTCGATAAGATCGACATGAACAACGTTGGAACGAACAGAGTGTGAGCGTGGTTGTACCGAAGCCTAAGAGAAAGAGGATACGGTGGCAACGAGTGAACAGGCAGAAGGAAATTGCCGAAATTAATCCGAATTGTGAGGTGAAAGAGAATATAGAAAAAATGTGTGATTCGACGTTCATATAATGTCATTCACTAAAATTCCAGTTGTAGGTGAACAATATGGCATTGTCCACTTAAGAAGTTGGGAAACGTGAATCAAATTTGCTTCCTTTCGAAACTTTTACACGTGTTTTTTTTTATTTCAAAACGTTAAAATGTTAGAAAGTAATCTTTCTAAAATAACTGATTCCGTTATGTAGAAATATGTCATATTACAAGGTTATGATTCAATGGAAGCACATGAAGTTTTCTTAACAACCAAATGATATTCAGAATCTTATCGGAGATCAGAATCCTTAAATTATATTATATTTCCCTTTCGTAAAGGTATTTTTTTCTAACCACAAGTGAAAATAAGTATAAAACGATGTTGAAATAAGCTTACTTGAATAACACACTTTGGTCAGATTGCAAATCTAATATATTTGCATGGTCTATTGTATTATTTTTATATGTAACTTACTCGGTACTGTGGTGGTAGTAGTACGAGTAAAAACAATATCTCACGACTGCATCAAACGTGTTTTGTTTCATACTCCAGGAAAAATAACTAACTTTATTTTAATATAAAATTAAGGTATTATAATTACAAGCATTCACGTTGATGCAACCGAATTCCGATGAAAAATATTTATATATCCACTTCCGTGTAGAACGAAACATTCCAATCTGTATATTCTACATCAACCTAAGAAGGCATAAGCTTCTGATCCATTCTATTTCGTTATCGCAATTATAAATATTTAACTCACTTAAACATGATGTTAGTAAAATAAGCATGAGTTTTTTTTAAATGAATGCAACTGATATCACACTTCAGGTTAAAGTATTACTCTGAAGTGAGATATCAAGGTAATATAATACTCCAGTGTCATAAAACCTGGAGTAGTCGGCCGGTTGAGTTTCATTCCCTCTTCCATAATTAATTTTCAACGGTGACTCATTCGGAACTTCTCCTTAACTTTTCATTTTCAGATGCGTATTTATACGAGTATAGCCGATTAATTTGGAGACATTGGAATTTGAGAGAAGACATCAGTTTGTCTAAGCAAACATTCAAGAACTCACTGGAAAACAAATTCAAGACCTCTGAAAAGGATTTCGAGTTGAAAGTAGGATAATTTGTGCTTTTCAAGTCTAGATAGTTCTGATATGTATAAGAATATTGAACATAGTTCTTCAAAACACATGGGTTGTTGAAGTTCCAGTTAAGGAGCATAATATGAGAGATACAGGGTTTTGATTACACTGACGCAAAGAAAGAGGAATTTTTAATGAATTGAAATTAAGAATTTTACTGCTTTTCCGACCTCTCTTTTCCTTGGTCATGATAACTTTAGAGATGAGTTTAATATATAAGAAAAATAATCCAATTGGTATTGTCATACT
This sequence comes from Lepisma saccharinum, assembly GCA_022664845.1. Lineage (NCBI taxonomy): Eukaryota > Metazoa > Arthropoda > Insecta > Zygentoma > Lepismatidae > Lepisma > Lepisma saccharinum. The sequence goes on along the minus strand of JAGDQP010006480.1, from coordinate 24,906 downwards.
ATCTTTTTGGCGGTTGTAATGACACTCTCTTATCTTTTTATGGGCATTGCATATCTTAATCTTAGTAATTTACCTTGTGTTCCGCTTTTATTTATTTATTTTTGTATTTTTATCTTAGCTTTGGTAAATCTTCATACAAAATCAGTTTTAGTATTTTTGCAAAGATACTAAAATAAAGATAGAAATTATTCTAACCAATGCTTAATCCGCTTATATTGTTGCTTTCGCACCCTTTTTCACAGGAGTCTACTGTTCTTATATTTTTAATATCCCTCATTTTCTTTCATTCTTCTCATTCCACAACTTCCTCAATTTCCTTGATTTAAATAAATCATTTTATGTTTCTAACAGCTGAGTTAAGATCATTTTAAAATGTTACAAAATGTCAGGCCCATTCATCATATTTTACGCACATCTTTGCAGATTGTTCAGCAGACGATAATTAGTTCATCACAGTCTCCGGTTAGCAAACGTTGTTAAAGATAATAGGTGCAAGGAAATGTAAACTAATTTGAAGGATAAAAGCAGCCGGATTAATTCAGGTATTAAACAAGTCAATTTTCTTATGAGCAAATACTGTGTTTTCCTAGTAGGGAAATAAAGTTTGATTAGCCTAGTGATTAAGGTGTAAAAGTTCATTTAAGCAGTACATATTAAACCATAATAATAAAACTGGGTTTGATAGTTACTACATCTTGAAAACCCTCAACCTTCTTTGAGGTCAGCAGCAGATCTCTGTTCGGGTACTAACGTAGAATAATGTAGAATGAGATACGTACAATTTTATCTATTGAAGCTATGGATCGATGGGTAGGTAGCTAGTCGAGTTATAAGTTGTCTCAAACTTGTACGAAAAGTTCCAGTAGTTAGGAATGATGTATGATGAATGATGTAACCTATCTTTGATGTAAAACGGCAATATTGGTTGAACTTACAACACCATTGTTTTCCTTTGTTTCTTGCAGAGGGAAGATTGAATTAAAAAATTATTATCGTATCGCAGTTCTGGCCTTAGACAAGTGAGATCAGTCATCGGACACGCTCCGATGACTATAATTAAGTTACTGCGAAAACTGAACATTACACGTAAATGTGTTATCGCCCATACAACGATATAATGAAACGTCGTCTATCGATTATAAGATACCCAGACACTCATCTATGTCCCTGTATAGCAGCAAGAGTATGTTGTTCCCTTTATCCATCACCATCCGTTCCCAACAATAAACAGCCATCACTCGGCTTACACAAGATCGTACACTGAGAAGATAGTGTTTTCTATAATACTTTCGTGTTGTTACAATAAAGAAAAATATAATACATATTTAGCCGTTATAATTTAACTTAATTATTATGTTAAAGTAACATTTGCACCTGGTATTAACTCTCAAAGCAACAGAAACAGCGGGAGAGGATCATTTGCCATTCATTACGTTGGAAATAAAATAGATTGGAATGTTTACGGACTGTAGGTATGTCATTTAGTAGGATGTTGGGAATAATGTCAGTTTGGATGGTTGAGATAAGAGGGTAAGATTGCATAGATAATACGTTTGAAACAAATCAGGATTTCTCCAAATTTAAGATATTATTGTCACTTAGTTGACAAGATAGGAGACTCAGAATCAACAAGCGATAAAAACACAGACAGGGAGATGGAGATATGCTTCAAATGCAAGGATGTTAGCAATATCAGTGAACCTATGTATCAACCCTAGATAAGATTTTTATAATTTTGGAGTTGATATAGTCAATTCAATTGAGACAAATTAGTTTACTGTCTATGAAAATATCAAAATATTGATCAAATAGATCCGAAGGTATCATCCGAGTGCATATCTGAGATGTTGTGATGATATTTGTATGCAAAGTAAATATAAAGCTACTGATTGTTAGGAGTTGAGATTGAGTTGATATTCAGTACATCCGTTTTCGAAGTGCGTTAATTTATTTTACAGAGTAATAACATAAGGGGGAGAAATTGTGCTGCTAAAAAATTGCAATTATCGGTAATATAGTCGGAACTGTTATCACTCTACAGCCTAAACGAAGGGACCCTAAGGAACACTAGTAAGAACCGGAACCCAGCCTAGATTGGACCCACACATGATAATCTCCTGTTCTCTGTTGCATAAAGACAATGACAATAGATGTTTGAGGATTCATGGATACTTAGTTTTTTTGTTATTCTGTGAATAACGAATATGTAATATACTGAATAAGATGATTTGTGGTAAAGACATGCAATTTTTAAGATGGAGGATGTTGTTAAGCAACTTTTCGCTGTGTGTGTTCGTCTAACTCCCATCGGGAAAATATTATCATATATATTTACAATTTACAATGTACTATCTGGAGTGTGATATTACACCTAAAACTTGAAACAGTAGCGTCGCTAATCCTACATTAATACAACTCGAACCATACTACTGAATTATCATACAGGGCAAAAAGAAAGTGCTGTTTATCTCAATCAACTGGTAATAATTCTTCCTCGTGTAATACTAAACAACGTGCTATGCTTCCAAGAATAGCTTGAAAAAAGTTTCTAGGTGAAAACTTCCTGTCTAAGTTACTAAATAAGCTGAATGTTAAATTACGTAGTGAGTCGCGAGAGAAGTGGAAACAACTCTAATGTTCAACATAAATTCATTACGTGATACTAATGATAATATGATACTCAGAAGTTCAAAATGATATTAAGGAATAAATTAAATCGATAGAATGAAAGTAGAAGAACTACATGATGAGATGTTAACAAGATCCTGTGATTTAAAATATTGCTCGAGAAAGGAACATTTGCGTATTGATGGAAAACAAAAATGAAAATTTGGGCACTCTGGTTGAAAAATTTGTCAAAGGAAAATTATCATTGAATATCAGTGCTGAAATGATTGACAGTACGCATGGACTTATACGAGTACATAGTAACCGTAAACATCCTAGAGCCATCCGAGTAAAATGTAGATCTTCTAGGTACTTGCCATTATTGTTTAACAAGAAAAGGGAAGCTTAAATGTAGTGGACTTGCGCTACCAGATACTTTGATGTTCCTATGTTCAGTATAAAATATAAATCTCAAGTAAGTTTCGAGAAAGAAAAACGTCGTTTATCTTGCTAGAAGAATAGAAGTAGTTTTCAATAGTACAAGCTAAAATGTTAAATGTGATGCTGAGTTAAGTATTATTAAACTAACTATTATGTGAGTACCCTTCTCAACTCTAGTAATTTGATCCTTGTTATTATGCCCTTGTAGAAAAGTGCATATGTGGACTGCAATGGTGCAGAATTGTTGAGCATTACTTACACTTAAATGGACTTAAAAAAACATTAAACATTTAGTCATATGTTTATCATGAGCTATGCATATTTCAACTTATATTTGTATACTGTATTAGGACCTGCATATAATTAATTTGAAAGCATACTGGCATGTGCTTCTATACCTTGGATCCACGTAGAGTGATTATGAAAAGAGTATAATATATTTATCAAAATTTGTGGTAACTAATATTTTTAAACTTCTGTTTAGTTGTTTTCAGTACCTGCGCAGACTTAAGCAAGATACATGTATATACAACGTTAAACCAGCAAATACGACTCTGTGTCAAAATTACTGTATTATTCTTCTACAGAAATGAGTGTGACAAATTATGTAAAGAGATGTAGTGCGGAATTAGGAGCTAACGTTATAAATAAATTAGTTAACCAGCGAACTGTTACGCCTAACGGTACCATATCCCACGGTATGAGTCTAGTAAATTTTAGGATAGTGCAAGTGAATATGAGGTAAAATATGCCTAATATGTATTAACTTTAAATGTTAGTACCTAAGGTAAAGTATGCCATCCTGGCCGTTACCGACAGTAGGCTTGACTCTGATATATCAGAATACAGATTAATCATGCAGGGGTAGTGCTTATTAAAAGCAGTTACTCTTGGGAATGAGTGTTCATTTTTATCGTACTGAATTAAATGTAGAGCGGTTAAATTGCATAACCCACTGCGAATTGAAGTTGAAATCATATGCTATTGCATAAATTTAACTATGTAGATTTCGGATTTGTGTATTGTATAGGTCGACACGTATACTTAACTTAATTTTGTTATCTTATAATCTTGGTATTTCCGAAATGCCCCTGATTTCATAAGAATCATCTTTGATTTCCCTTATCCATTTTGGTATTAACATATTTGTTTCAAAAATTTCTGTGCACTGGGAGATGAGGTATGACCCTGTTACGGATTTGCAGACCCACTGTATAGATTTGAGTGTCCACTTGAAATAGTGCTACTTGAAAATCGTATTTGAATCAGATATATTATGTCGCTAACGTTTACGTAGTAAAAGCAAAATAAGAAGCACATGCATACATAAATCAGCATATCCCTGAAAGTAGATTAATAATAATAATAATAACCATTGGCGTAACAGACCGATAGGCTCTGAGCCTGTCCGAACGCCAACTATCCGCGGTTGATGGAACTGTGTCCACCTGAGTAACATCTGTGTGGTCTGTACTGCGCGCCGCCTGGCCATGGACAGGCATATCAGGGGCTTTCTAGAGCGAGTCTGGCCGTCACGCCTTTATTCGCGTGACTCCCTAGTTTGCCTCGCGACGTTGGGTGGATGCTGAACAGTAGGACTACAACCGGAAATTGAACCCGGGACCACGCGAACATGAGTCCAACGCTCTAACCATTAGACTATGGAGCCCCTACTCTAACTGCTAGACTATGGACTAGGAAACAGAAATAGGTAAGGGATTTTCAAATTAATACCGTCAATTGTTATTTTCCTTTTGGGTACCCATACATCAGCGCATGTAAAACAAACATTGTGATTTGTTGTTTTTTATACTCCTGTCCATGTGTAATATATAGCTGTACGGGTTACTAAAAAACAGACAAAATACCAGTAATTACAACAATATATTTTATCGGGAATATGATAACATAGACACTTCTTAAAATAAACAATCCACTTTAAGAGATAAGGAATTATCTTTAGCTAAATTTAGATAATATGTTTGGTCTTTGAACGGTCTCTTTAACAAATTGTTATACCTGAAGAGAAACTGCGTAGTGTATTATTAACTGCTAAACGGTTCATCACAAACAAATCCTTAATTTATGTGAAGATATAAAGAATGATAATTAAGAACTTTTAAACGGACCACTGTAAAACCAAGATATTCGAAAAAGTGCCTTTAATTAGATATATTATTGGCCAAATGTTTTCGAATATCAGATCAGATAATATACGAATATTAACTAACAATATTATAATTATATTATATTGATATTACATGATTTGGAATTACGCTTTATTTAATATTATTTATTTACTTAATATGTGGTGTCTAAAATGTAAACAACATATTTATAAATGAAAGTCAGTAACTTTAAAAACATTTTATATAAGAGTTCAAGATCTGAAGGTAACTTTGAGTTACCTATAGGTATTTTTAAATATAAATATTAATAATTATAATTTTCTTCTAACGTTTGTCTCCAAATCGATATTCACATGAAGCAGCATATTATAGCACAGTTAAATTTAACTGGTCATATTTCTAATAAAGAATAAAAATAACATAAAGTTATATTATATTACAGAATGTTATATACTAAAATAAGATATATCTTACAGCGAAACACAGGAGAAACGCGTTTGCGTAAACTCTACAAACATGAGGAATTAACTAGCCAGGATTTAGACAACTCTTTTCTTAACTGCTCTTTACTTTCTGAACACTTTTAGAAAATCTTACTCCCTCCCTCTCTCTCTCTGTCTCTCTCTGTGTGTTTATTTGTGTGTGTGTGTCTCGCTCTCTCTCTGTCTCTCACAATCAATCAATCAATCAATCAATCAATCAATCAATCTATCTATATATCTATCTATTTATCTATCTATCTATCTATCTATCTATCTATCTATCTATCTATATCTTCTCTCTCTCTGTATGTGTATATCATTACTACAGTTACGTTTTAGTATGTGAACATGGATTGACAGGGAACCTACGGAAGTCCCTATGCATGTTGGTCTACCTAATTAAAGACATTTTTGGCACATTTGTTGATAATATGTTGTGCAGAGAAATGCCGTACCTTGTTTTTTATTATCATTTAGATGGCAGACAAAGTATCCGAGAGTGTGAAAGTGCCTCTGATATCTTAAATTCATAATTATTTGCAAAAATATAAATGTGCAACCTGCTTTATATAAGGTAATTACTGTTTACCCTTCCGTTTGTGATGGGTGAATAAAATGTAGAAAACATTAACAGTTGTACCACTAATTCTTCTTATTAATATTTTTATTCATCTTCTTCTACTACTACTACCAGCACCACCCCCACCACCATTAATATTACCACTAATAAAACACAAACTTCTACTACTAAGACAACAACGACTACTACAACTGTTAATAAAAATATCACCGCACAATCATGACTACTTGTAATACATTTACTACTACAAATTCAATAACAGCCACTGTAACTATTACTTCAAACTACTGCTATAACAAAAAAATACCCCAGTTAACAGTTATCCATGTCTTACGCATTACACCGTTTTAAAGCTTAGTCATTAATTTAATATCCTTAAAATAAATCTAATTTAAAACATACAATATTCAACGTAACGATTACAGCCGTAGTATATTTACAGTTGGAATATGGTGTAATTCAATGATAAATCTAAGCCATGTATTTTTTAATTTAATTTATAAATGACACATTAAAACAACTGATTCACATCAGTTTTATAATAATAACAATATTCATAGTACAATATTTTGATTCTTTCTAATTATATCAGCAAATAAATATACATACACATTATTGTTAAAAAGCGCTAAGTTCATACAAACAATCATTAAAATTATTTCAGTGGTTTTCTAAGTCATTTGGGACATAATCTCTTAACTTCAAATTGTATTATATAGATTTATTCATTATAATATACCTAACTGTAATGATTCTCACATGGCATGCTAAAAAGAACAACGAAGCTAAATTTGCGATGAGCTAGACATGTTGTTGGATCGATTACTGAATAATAATATGACTCCGCGTGAGAAAGTTTAATAGAAAGTAGGCATGGGAAAGGAAGTCGGCACGAAGACACCAGAACTAATGCGGAAAAACTGATAACTTTCGCAATATTGAAAAATGTAAGCAATTTGAACACAAGTACCCATAAATGTTTCCCTATAACAGAACGTGGAAGCAAACCGATCACATATTTTTAATTGAACGATGATCCACTAGCATTATGGACGTTAGGGCGTAATGAAAACAGTGAAATAACAGTAATTACTGGTTACTGATCAAAAGGTAAGAAATATATGTGAATTGTAAACAGGGAGCAATGCACAAAACAGAAATTTGAACTTAAACTTTTACATAACGCGACTCAAAAATATGATTGCCAACTCGAAATCCCAATTAGGTTCGACACCTTAGCCGACTAGAGTAATTTTGAAGATTACATTAGAAATAATATTACTGAAATTAATGTGAAACTTTGTGGTAGGCAGATTATGACACAGTAATGACAAGAAAATGTAGGGGACAAGAAAGGACGGTCAAATAAGCGTACGTTTGAATAAGAATCACTGGAGCTTTACGTTGAACTAGAAAGAAGGCAGCGATGGCTAAACAATAATACCGAAGGAAATGAAACAACGCAACATGCAGGTTTGGAAATGTAAGGCAAAAGTAGCAGCCGAAGAATATTCCGTCAATATAGGCGAACTCTAGAAAATATATTAGGGATGTTTCCAAAGGTATAAAGGAAATGATATCTGCCAACGTATTGGATGATTACAAATCAACGCGTATATTTTCAGGCAGATCCAAGGAAATATATCAATGTGTGGAAACGCGGTTTTGGCAAGCTCCTTAACGTGAAACCTCGTGAACAAAGGAATTTGAAATGCATACCACAGAATCCTGTATACCCGAAGATAGTGCGATGGAGGTTATAACACACATAAACATAAATAAAACAAAATCAATCAGGAATAGAAAGCATTGTAGCCGAATTAATTTAAGCGAGAAGAACGACATTAATCAAAAAGTTATATAAGTTTACATACTGCTCTATGGAAAAAGTAGATTCGGAACAAATGAAATTTCTCAGCAATAATTACGATATTTGGAAGACAATATACCTGACTGTAGTAATCACCGCGGTGTCTCATCACTCCCAATGTCTTCCAAGATTTGTGTTAATACTGTATTCTGATAACACGGCTAAGTGACAACGTAGATGCAACAATTGGAGATTGCCAATTTGGCTGCAGAATAATCGATACACTTTGAATCCAATTCTCTCCTTCACTCAAACAATAGAAAATATGGGAGAGTTGTTTCATATATATGTAGTTCTAATATATCAACGAAGATATGTTTGTGTTAAAAGGGGGATAAACAATACAACTAGCAGATTTTTTCACCTACACACAAAGTAGAATATATATATAATATGCCAAATATGAAGACGACATAAAACAACTTACTCTGTCCATTTTATTGATTTCCAGAAGAGGAGGTTGAGAATTGCGTTGAGTAAAATTTTGATTGTAGCAGACGGAATAGGCATGCTACATTCATGTATGGCGGCTTCAAAGGGCTAACTAATGACATGCTCATTTCAATTAGGAAAACATTGATAAAGCAAGTTCTTATCATTTGGTCTTCACATAAATTCGAGATTCGAGGCGGATCAGTGTATTAGCACCACTACGCTTTTACTTTGCGTTAAAATATGCAATCCTGAATGCCAAATAGCAGTAAAATGAACTAATACTTGATATTAAAGTAGCTTTTGTTATTCGCGAATAATATAAGTTTAGTTGAGTATTGTATAAAGGTGGTACGAAATAATATCGATGTTTTTATTATGGAGCGGATTTAGCAACGCTTTAAAATTGGTAATAGTAAATATATTGAATAGGCTCTTGAAAATATAAAAGCCCAAACACAATCGAATGGATAAAATGTGGATAAATGGTTTATTCATTGTGTATATGTTGGACCTTAGAAGCAGCCATATTATCCTGGACGCAAGAACGTTAGCACGTTCCAAGAATATGAAGTAAGACCGCAATGATTCAATGTGAAATGGAAAGAAGGCACTTTTACATATGTGGTTCTATACTCAAAGATAACCGGACACCAAAAGCAATATGAAATATTATTAGTATTAATAACTTACTTTGACAAATCAAGAAAATCACGTTTTTAGACATCTCTTCCCTAAATACGAATGATAGCCGTATCCTGTTCTGACCAATTAACCAGAGAGCCTAACCTTAAAACTGATACTCGATATTTCAAAATTAACAATTGCCTCGTATTCTTACTTATATTACAACGTGACATCTTCTCTGTCTCAGGGCCACGGAAACCAAGGTTACTAATGCTTTCCATGTCTCGTTTCTCTGGAAATTAGGAATGACTTAATCCAAACAAGAAAAAACATGCCAAAATTACAGTGATCTTAAAAGTCCTTTTCCCCTTAATTCAGAGGCCAAAGTTATGGCGATGGCTATCTATCAGCATCATTGACCCTATTTTCATCAGCCACGTGAAAGACAATTACCATTAAGATCTGTGCCTTTTAGACGTAGTGATATCAGCGTTATCCCAATTTAGAATCTGCAGTCCCTGCAGTAATATCCCAATTCTGCAGTCGCTGAACTTATACCACTTTAGTAAGTCTTAGTAGTATTTTGACTTCAAGAACTCATGAACAATAGTGAAACTTCGTATTTCCGTAAAACTAGAAACAAATATAAGAAGGAGGATGAAAATGTGATCTAGAGACAATTCCAACATTCGTTACCTCAAGACGGCATGAGGTTTGAGCCCACGACTCAGGAAATGTCCTAAACGCGGGCATGTATTAGGCTTTCTGTGCTCAGGGGCTCTTGCTTTCCAAACCAAAATAAAAGATCGTCATTTTAAAACATCAATCCCAATAAATCATAAAATGTGTTGACGTTATTTTCATTGCTAGACACATTCGCCCCCTTTTGTTGTTAAGTGTTGTTGCTTTTAGACTTAGTGAAACCGTGTTGTTTTCTAGGTAGTAAGTCCTGACACACAAATAAATTAAGCATTGCTCAGAATACAAATAGCGTACAAGCAGTTTAAATTGTATACTATGTTCCGAATTCCGACAAGTGTTGGTTCACATATGCTGCATCATCTACAACCGAAAAAATGTAAATAAGTTAGAAATAAAATATAGAATCTATATTGCGATGATATAAATCTGCAGCGAGACGCACAGAAAACAAAGCAAGTGATAACAAACCAAAGCAGAGAATAAGTAAAATAGACACATACAAGTTAAGAAGAAGATCGCAGGGGAAATAAACAAATTTAAATATCAAGGATCAAATGTAACTTCCATAAACAAAGTCACGAAAAATGTAAATGTCGTTTCGGCGACGAAAAATTTGTCCAATTATGCATTCCATAAACTCCTAACATTACGATCAATAATAATTAAAATGACATTTAAAAGATATTGAACGCTTATAGTTTGCGATAATACTTTCCGGCAGCGAAAGGTGGAGTGTTACCCTGACGGCTGAACATATATTGGGTGTTTGAAAATATTATTTTCAGAAAAGTATACGGGCAGAAATTATTGGATTACGGAGGTGACAACATATTACAGAACTCCCCAGATTGCATGATTTATCTGTATTAAAATGATAATGAAATCAATACGGCTACGATGTGTAGACCATTTATCTCGGGTCGAAAAATTTAGAATATATTGTATAATGGTTTCTAAGTCGAGGGAAATAACGAGTTGGAATATTGGATGCGTTATTTAAACGACTACAATGAAAGTGATCCATGTGAGGCAGATATTCATGATAAAACTGACTTTCCAAACTTTGTTTTATTTATTTTTATTTTGGCCATTCTGGTAACTTTTGACTTCGGCCCGTCATGAGTATTCGTCATGTTCTAGTTTAAAGCAACTTTAATAAACATGCAGGACTACCCAGAATTGGAACCAGCGATCTTCGATTCGCTAATTTAGTGCTCTAGCCGACAAGAGTACCAGGTTATGGAAATTGACTTCATCTTACACATGGTCAAATACAATAGCAAATCTTAAGGCAACGAAGGAGTTGCAACTTCATAAGACAAATTTTTTGCGAGCTGATAATACAGTTAATTAGACTAATGATTAAGTATCTGATTTCGCTGTGTGGTATCGTTTGCCATTAACGGCAATGAACATATTTTATTTAAATTTGGGATTCAATACAAGAACACAGGATAAATGCAATGCATGACTACGGTGTCCTACATATATTTTCTACATACATGCCAATAGTTGTCTACTTTTCTGAATAAATAATTATCATATAATTTTAATTTTAACAATTTGATCTAATACTATTTTACGATGTATGATATTAATCAAATTATTAAAGCTGCTCTTATTTCAAAAGTAACATTTTGCTTAATGATACTAATAATAGTTTAAAAATAATATGTTGATATTCAGTCCATAACATAAGTTTTATACAGTTTAGTATTTGATATGCATAACTTACATTCTTCTATGTATACTGAAAGTAATATGAAACCATTATTAATAGAGCGTTTACATAGTTGTAAAGCACAAGCCATTGTTTGAACGTGTGCACATATTTCACAAGTTATCAAATAATAGTAAATCAAGTTCTTCTCAAAAGTGACGTTAAATGAAGTTTCATACGAAACATAATTTAATGTATCCGTTCAGTATAACTGGACAAATTATACCAGATTATTAGTTCACCGTTCAATATTTCATAAATAACGGTATCCACTTTAGTGGTACCCTTTACATGAAACACGAGCGTACAACGATGTATCGTGTATTCCGCGAACGAGTTGGCGTTGTTATTATTGGTTTGATTAAACTAATCCTTAAATTTCTTCGGTTCTCTATGTCACTGCGTAAATTGTCTGTTGCTTGTCGGGAATTTTTTTCATTTTTTTGTTGGTTAGAGTAATCACGTACATATTTGGCCATATTGGGTAAAAACTGTACATCTAAAAATAAGATGCCCCCAGTTTTAGTATTTATAGTCCAGTAACAGAATAGAATACACAAGGTTGCTAAGTTGCTTTCACGTGTCCAATGCACATTGACATGAGGTTAATATGCTCATGGTATAGATGCATATATTTGTTTTTACTTCACAGAAGATATTGTTTAAATATTGCCAAACCAAATATGTATTTGTTATAGGGAAAGTTTGCAGCTCGATGCCCTACTTACCAGATTACCAGGTTTGCTGCTAAAGTTAAGCTTAATTTTGGCTATGAAGGAAAGCATTAGAACTAATTGTGGCGAACATCATAAGTCCATCGAACTACAATTAAACTGTACAATAAACCTATCGTAAATGTAATTCCAATAAACAATGTATCATTATAACCTTTCTTCGTAGGTTACTCAATGACTAGAGCCGAAATACTTTCTAACACTCAGATTTAGCTTTCTTTACTTAAATTCTTGTTTCCTCGATTAAAGAAACCCAATTTTTGCCAACTCGATTACTTCAGTGTTAATATCTTATTTTGTGCCAAGCACACGCAAGCACACAAAAATATAAACGACATTACAATGAAACCTTATAAATTAAATACTTTCGAACATATGAAAGACGCAAAAGCCAAGTCACAGAGGAAAAATAAAATTCACTTGGAATACATTTTTATTCTATCATATGTACCGAGTAATAAAAAAAAATGCTCCAAATTATAAGGAAGCTTATTTTTTCAGTGATACATTCAGTTACAAGGATGAAGGAAATCATATAGACGAATAGGAATCGGAAGCTTTACAAATTGAGGTATGGAGAAGGTATAGTGATCAGTACGGGGCAAAATAATCAGATAATAGAGAAGGCTGGGTCACGAATAACTCCATAGACATTGAGATACACCCGATGTTTTAATTGAATAACCTGAGTCCACCGGAGTATTTTATAAGAAACACATACAGTCCAAGAACTTCGTGTATTATGCGATTCAGCTGAAAGTTTATTGTATTATAGTTATAGTGTTTCTTTGATGGGATTAAGAAGTAATATTTACGCAAGTGGATAACTCGTGGAAAATAAATAACGACAAACAGAAAAATGAGAATGAGAAGAAAATGATTTAGGATGCTTTGCAATTCAGGTCTTCAAATACAGTATAATGTTATAACAATGGCTTAAATAAGTATACTATCTAACTGGGATTAAAATAAAACGTAGGTTATGTTTCGTCTTGGCTGCGAAGCTGAGTCATGGTTGTTCTAAAGATAGATAACTCGTTGTAGGACCACATCACAAGACCTTTTAGTGACGTAAGATATATGGCTTTATTTTCCTTATAACAGAATCAAATAGCGAAAACTTTTCCATGCAATAATGAACATGTACGTTTAGAAAGCCATACAGTTATTTAATCGCTAATAATAATATTGATTTTAATTCCTTATTAATATTAATGTTCTGACAAATTTTGTAGCAATACAAGCTAAAACATGCTGCTTATTTCTATACAAATATTTAAATATCGTACTTACCAAATACATTGTCAAAATATTTAACATTTTTATAACAAATGTTACTGTTTTACACAAATTGTCTTATACATTTAGGAACTATTATCAAATCGAGAATAACATAATTAAGTAAAGCACAAGGGTTAGATACGTTCATTATCTTGAACGAAAATACTAAGTGAGGTAATGCTAAAAGAATCATTTAAAATGTTTTACTACTCGGCAGTGGAATTAAAAACATAATTTATTTATTTAAATCTTGCGAGGACTTCTTTATCTGTTTACTAGGCTGACGTCTCTCAGTAGCCAAGTATGTCTGCTAAAATGTCATTAAAAATTGACGTGATATATTGGACACGTGTTTTATATATGTGTTAATGAAGGAATTATTTACACGGAGATTTCACGGTTTTACACATTCAGAATTCTACTGCGAAGAAAGGTTGAATAATGTTTATAGATACTAGTTGATGAGAAAATAATTATACAAAATACTGAAATAATTTCAATTTAGCGATTCCATATTCAAGTTTACGGTATATTGGCAAGAAGTATATATACGGTCGGGGACCAATTTGACTGCTTTCACACAATGTTATATTAGAGTAATGTGGAGACAAACAATGATATAACACACAGAAAATATACACTTTGTATCAGATACTGTTTAATCAAAATCAATGATTTTTGTTCGTTTTCGTATTTAAACCGAAACGCGGTATACTCGAAATAAACTCAACAACTCCATATTATGCTGATCCTTTTTCGTGTCAGTAGTCTAGAATGTTACTGTATGCACTTTCGGAGTATGATGTTGAGAGCACAACATTGAAGTTTTGGGCCATAACTAGAAAATGTTACAATATTCCTTTGATATTTTACCTATCCCAAATAATATTGTACCATTCCAGATCTTTTTGCATTCTTTTGACGTAAGGTTGAATTGGGAGGTCACATTGAGATCTCGATTGTTCCTAATTTTTGTTCTTGTTACTTTCCTTAGAGCAATATCACTTGAAATCAGATATTCAACCGAATTCTTCAAATATATTAATATATTGTAAAGAAGCATGCACTAAACTCGTAAGAAATTGCTCCCATAATCATACTCAAAAGTAATGCATAAGTAATAACTCCGTTTGAAGACAAATGCAGAAATAGTTAAGCACAAAAGAGAATTGTTAGGTGTGAAGCGGAAGTTATACGTTATAAGTAAGAATGAAACACAAAAAAAGTTCGTTTCAACCCAAAAATAAATTTAGAACTTATTCCAACCAGGTATTATTTTGACAGGAAAATTTATATTTGAGTTAGAGTTGGCAATATATTTCTCACATTGACAAGTCAAAGTAATTGGGTGATGGGAAGCCAATGAATATTTATTCTCGGACAGTAAAATTAAGAAATATTAATTTTTGGGGTAGAAAGAGCTTTATTACAACCGCCTTTTCACGGTAATGTTTATGCAACTATGTACCGAATTCTCACTTGACTAAAGTTTCTAATATATTTATATGATATGGAGTTTATTATGTCCTCCAATACATTCTTATGGAAAAATAAATGTATTTATTCTACGTATATTATTTGAAATTTAAATTTCATCTGACTCTTACTTGGACCTTAAAGTATCTTCTATATTACCCTAGAATGTCCAAGGGTAGCACGAAGTACCACAAATGAATATATTCTGCTCACTCTCAAAAGTTTTTTTGAGTAAGGAGCGTGAAAGCAATAGCTATTGTTATTTGGTTGGTGATAATTCTCATTATGTGTGTGCCGCTAAAAAACTCAATTACAGTTGGTTAATGTAGGTCATTTTTAATAAGGTGGCACAAAGTTCCACTCTTGGTCCAGTACGATACCCACATATACTTTGTTTTTCATTGATTACAGTTTGCGCTCTTGATAGCTATAGCAGTAATCATAGGTGGTATTTGAATGTTGCTATTGTTGTGATTAGTCAGCTTGGGTAGAATCAATTCTCAAGAAGAACAATCAGCTTAGCACGTAACATAACATTCTATATGGTGGTCATAATACTTAGTTTGAGGATTCAGACCGAAACTGCATCCCGTGAGCACTGTAAATGTGATAAATGAAGCTAGTGAAAAACAATAGTTGTTTCTGTGGTCTTGCGTAGTAATAACTTATTATGATTATGCATTGTATCAGTATATCTGGATTAAGCATTTTTTATAACATTCATTTATGTAGTTCTGTAAGTAATATTGTAACTACATACGCACATTAGTGCAAAGGACTTTCATATAAATTGAAATAGCTGAATTTGCCCTTTAAACAATTCTTAAATTCTCTCAGTCCGAAAACGATGCAGTAATGTAAGCAAAAGATACAGTATCTTCTGTTTAATTCTCTCACACTTAGTACACTAAATATTACGCAAGAGTTAAATAATGAATATTGGAGAGGGTTCATTCGGTCCGGACCAATCTGAAAAAGTCAGAACGACTAAACAAACGATCAGAACGTTTCAGATACGGACAAATCGTCTACAATATGGCACAACTATGCATTTCTGTATCATGTAGTTTCTCATTCCCTCAATACGACTTTGTCATTACTTTCCTTACATAATTGAAGATATATTCCTGCTTAGGTTGTCTCCCAGATATTTTCCCTTGATATCAATATCAAGTTAAGTTAGTACTAAGTTAAAATATCTGACCCAATATGTTCATATGTAAACGCCTTGAGGTCCCTTACGTCTTGGTGTAATTTCATTATTTTGTACATTTTTTTCGTTTGTTGTTTTCCTTTATCTTGCATTTTTGGAGAGCTTCTCTCAAATTATTTGGTAAAACGAAATTTACTCCCTTTATACTAATCGATAAATCAATATTTTCTTTCTTCGCGAATGTTAAACTCTTTTTGGCATCTTCGCGCACCTTTCTAAGAGGAACACATTTTATAGTAATGTTCCACACATTACTCGTATAGAGTCTCACGTTTTAGTCTTAGATCGGTACGTTGTTCTAAGTAGTGACGTATCTTTCTACTGAAAAATTTTCGATACATAAAGTTGTTTTTTTCTCTTCGTGTCTGAAAGACCCTTCATTTCCAAATTCAATTGACTAACCTTTCGTTTATTGCAACGAAAATATATTTATGATTGCTTTAATTCATTTCACAGAATTGTTCAGTTTGTCAAATATAGTACATACCTTATCAGTATATACTTGTGTTACTACTAGCTGTTTCATTTTGTGTCGTTGTGAAAATCTATATATATCCATGCTATATTAATCAGCTATGTATGTAATAGATATGTTTTATTTTATGCCTCAGATACTAATAGAAACATCTTTAATGGCTCAGTCTCTTGGGATTCATATACACTTGAATACTCCTGCCAGGTACTAGCCCGTCACCATGCCGTGCAATCTCTTACGATCTAATTAGTCCAAGAAACTCTGGTAGAGTCAAAATGGGAACCTTATGTGTTTTTCCCTGTTTTTCCTTAAGGCTCAAATTTTTGAGTTCATCTCTATGTGTGATACAGCATAACTTGCTTATTTTATAACAAAATATAAGTGAGATATATTAGGTCCCCACTGCATTTTAAAAATACAATATAACTTTAAATCAATCCTTTCTTGTAAATGCAATTCCTAGAATTGCACTGAGCAGCAAATTATATATTTTTTTTCTTTCTACATAATGTTGCAGAATTAAATCATTAGGATATAATACTATGCTTCATTGAACATTATGTGTCAATAATATATGTATTATAACTTTATGCCTAATTAATTATTTAAAATTGATTAAAAATAAATTAGAATTCCTATAATATTTTAATATGAGCATCTAGTTCTGTTTCTTGCCACTTTTATTAGATTGTACACTACGATTTTCCTCTTTGAAGAGTAGACGTACTTTATGAGCAAAAACAATTATTTTTTCTTAGAAATAAATAATTTTAAGGGTCCTTACAAAATATGAAATATGCAGCAGTCTACAAAAGTGACAAATTGTCTACATAATGATTCAAAAAGTCAAAAGCATCAAATTCTCAAACGGCCAGATCGTAGAAGTGTAGGAATATCTGAACTTCACCCCGGGTAGAAAGTCTACAGAAACGGACTAATTGTCTGCAGAAATGGTCAATTCATCCAAATGCGGTAAAACAATAGCAGAAAAAGAAAATAGACAAAGAACAAATCCCAATAAAAAGTAATAAGTAGTATAACAGTTAATGCATCTAAAAGAGCATTTTATTACAGTACCATAGAGACTACTATTAGTACTACTACTACTACTAATAATAATTATTATTAATTTTAGTATAATACTAATAATAACACTAGTCTATTGCCGTGTTGCTGACGGCAGTGTGATAGCCATTCCTTACTAATTAGAGGGTGCTAAACCAAGAAAATATATTAATTTTGCTCGGTACATAAGGTTTCTTTTCTTAATGGAACGTTATATAATAGCACAAAGTACATACTTTTAATATAGTTACGAATGTGTTCACCAGATGACAACTGACAACTCATTATTATTTACGGCAATTTTCATATCGAGAAATGTTCAAATACAACTAAAATTGAGATATCTTTTTTCTATTTCAAACCTTTATATCATTAGAAGTTTTATTGAATATTGTATACACTAATGTTCGGAATGATAGAAAGTTTTGGTTCCTTTTGTTGGAGATAGAATTCAAGTTGTGTTGAAAAATGACTGTTTCAAAAATGTTATGTGGTTTATTGCAGTTCTCGCTAGTGACTATAATTTTATTGTAGTTCTGCATACGTTTATTTGTGTATTGCTGCTTGGGATGAATGTTTGTGCCGTTTTTTGTGGACAAATTAATCATACGTAGCACAATGTAATTATTGAGTTATTTGTTACGTTGCATCGATTTACATAGACTTGACATCGGTTCGTCGAAAATGCATTACGATCCAGACATATTTTCCATCTTTTGTGGGGTCTTTCGTAACTCAAAGCAAATAACTAATTTTACAGATATTGTAAGGTAAACGTATACAATTTATTTCGGAATGAAACTGGGTGACAAACCCTGGGCCCAAATATCATTTGAATGTCCGGGGTAGAAAATCAAAGACTATGGGTTAAGGGTAAAAGGAAAATCCAACCTTTGGAATTCCAATAGTAAAGCGAGAGCAGTAAAATCATGAGAATGACGATTTTTGTATTGTGAATATATCAGGTATGAGCAAAAAATCTAAACATACACTTCAGTATAATAGCATGCCCTCTTATAGAAGACCTGTCCTCACAGCGATATAATTTCCATCCGAACATTTACCACGTTTGCAAGTTCCAGTGTTTGCTGTGAGATTTATGTTTAATGATTATATGTAAGAAATGAAGTAATTTGATGTTGTACTTATTCTATAGAAATCGTGTAGCACGATAGTCTAGCTGGCCGAGAAGTAACACCAGACAACAATAAGCACTACTCAAAAAATAATAACGATACCTAATGTGCAACTAAGGCGAACAATTAAACTGTAGAATAGCCTCTATCAACGCATTCTTTATTAACATTATAATTCCACAATAAATCTGAGATAGGGATAAATTGTAACATCGCTCACCCTTAATAACCAACAGGGACCCTCATTGCTTGATAAACAATGGAAAATCACCTACTTGAAATAAAACACGAAAAGTTACCAAATAATTGTGGAACAGTAGCGTCCGACTAAGGTTAGACGGGATTCCTCCCAAAACGAACTTGCTTCGTAATGGGAAAAACATTGCTGTAAAGTTATAAGTATTGACGAAACAAGAATCCAAAACAATTCGATTTTAAAATTTTATTAATATAATTTACTGTTGATTGTGTGAACAACGTATCACGCAATCAAATTGTAGAATTATTGAAAATAATATTAGTTAATTAGAAAACACATTATTATGTTTCTAAACTTGATTAAAATAACATTCGTCTAATCACGTATTTCAATATTATTACTGAAACTAATTTAATTTGCGAGGGATGAGCAATCCTTCTTCAACGGAAAAATAATTGAAAACGAAATACCACGTTGAATTAAAAATGAACGCACAATTCGAATCAGTATGAAAGCAACGTCCACTCGATGAACGCAAATCAAACTCACACTCGAATTCACTCACACATCAACTAAATTGATAATTGACACTTACCGTGTTTCAGCAGGATAGACATCAAAGGGGAAAAGATTACCCAATCCATATGGTAAGCCATTGGAGCCAATATCCACAGGTGACTGAACAACCCATGGTCAAATAGCACTAACCAGACAATATGCCAGTTTTTATTTCAGTCCTTTTATTTTTACCTTATCAAATACAATATCTTTGATTATTATAAATAAATGAAGAAAACAAATGTTAAATTCAAATTAAATAGTTTTTGTTTAACCCTTTTTGTCTTTTTTAAACCTGAAGCAGTACATCAAAAATAGTTCATGAGTGAACAACAATTATATCTTTATTTAAGCGACGAAGCGTCACGAACTCTACTCATGAAAATTGATTTAGCAAAAACGAAGGGTTATACATAGTTTCTACTAAGATTATTTTTATGAATTAAAAGCTCAATTTAACTTAAGTGTTAGTTGAATGTTAGTTTCGACTATTGTCAGTAAACACAATAAGAAGTTTTAGCTCATTTTGTCTCAAATTAAACTTTCTAACTTGAACTTAGTTTAACTTCTCACTTATTTAAATGCAAAATGTTTAGACATTAGGTTCATGAATACTAACGATTATAACCACGTGGCAATCGAAATTAAGTTCAATATCACACTGTAACAACCTCACAAAAGTTCCTTTATTTAACAGCAGACTTAACCAAATTAGATTGATTATTAGTTCGAAACATACTAAAGCACTTCGACACTCCACGAAACAATTTACTTTATTTAATTTAGTTACGATTCAAAAGACAGTTATTTTACGCAATTTCAGATTGAGAGTATCTCTTATTTCTCTGAATCACGTTACTTATTATTATTAACTTCATGACTCTTATCACAATTCAGAAGAATTACAGTCGGTTTTAAGTCACTCAATGCTCAACCGAATTAGAAAACTTTTAAATTAATTTTGCTTATTTTACTTACGTAAATTACTGTAAATTAATAATAACGTTATTTACCACCTCGAAGAATAACTCAAGACCCGACGTGAATCCACAAAATGCAATCAAGAAGGAAATATACCCACACTCCCTTTGACGTATTAGACTATCTCTTCGGCTGACACCAGCTCTCCCAACTAGATACACCAGACGCACGGAACCGACTACTCATTTGCTACAAGAGAATCAGCAATCCACTTCCTTCCGAGTGAGGATAGGATCCACACAACAGTGAAGCCTCAGACGATCGAGCTGCAGCACGACAGCTCGCAAACAACTGAAGAACGAAAAAGAAAGTAGAGTCGGAAATACAAATTCATATTTCTCGCAAAATTTACACATAAAATTAAAAAAAAACTGGTTTCGAGCTGAACCATTGACTATTCGTATATTTTTAAAACATCTCGCAAATAAATGGAATTAATACAATAAATTGAAAGTAAAGGAATGCATGACAAGATGTCCATTACCAAATGTAATATGAATTCTTATTGGAAACGATCAATTCTCAATGTTGGGTACTAAATCACATAGCAGAACACAATAAGCAAAACGCACTTTAATCTCCAAATAAAATACATTGTACTTAGCTGAACAAATGTAGTATTCATCTTGTCAATTGCCATTAAGGTCTTGCCCTTGAAGTCAAAATCTCCTTGCTGAAAGTATCATATCCATAAAACTGCTTGTCAATAATAAACTTCTTGTTTGAAACAATGTCAACTCTCTACTATTTCTTTTAACAAAAGCACAGCGATATTGCACAAGTAAAGAAAACGATGCCAGAACTAACGTGTAAGCACAGCACTTTGAGAAGTCAGCAGAATTATCATATTTTTCCATACACCTCACCTTTCGTCGAAAGTTAAACTAGGGTGACCCACCCTTGGGACGGGCGTAAGCCACAGTGCTGTTACCGCCCATAAAATTCATTTTATCTTATCTAGGGTGACTCACTTCAGACACTTCCCTTGTCACCACAAGACTGAAAAAACGAAAGTTATTTCCAACTTGAAGGTTCTGCACCCAATTTGCATGAAACAAATCTTCACCAGCATCAACTTATAAAAAAATGGGGACAGCGAAAAGAAAAGAACATATTAAACCATACAAAATTCCTTTTACAATGTAAGTTAGATTTCAACACAATGAATGCAATTCAGTTAGTTCGTATAACGCCTTTGCTTCACTTGTAAAATAGTCATAAGTAAGTACCACTTAATAATAGTATATTTAAATTACAATTCCTTTGCAACGTAAATAACCTTATTTCCTTCATCAGTAATTGAAAGACTTGTTTCAGTATGTTTATTATCTGATCCAATGTTTACCTCTTAAGATCTGGAAACGATTTCTACGAAACAATTTGTTCAGCTAATGTCTTTAACTGAGTATATCACTATTTTTTTGTACCCAAACTTTATCTAATCTGTCAGCATGTTGAAGATACAAGGACAAATACGTTTTTAATGATTCCTTTTACTCGATTAATTATTGTTAAAATAAAACACTGAACTGCTGAACAAGACTATACTTTTCGTAAAAACCAAATTACACATAACGTTTAGACCTTCTAGCAAAGATCCCCATCAGACATACATCAGACATACACTGATGAGGATCTTTGCTACAAGGTCGAAACCTTAGGTGTAATTTGTTTTTTTACGAAACGTATAGTCTTGTTCAGCAGTTCAGTGTTTTATTTTGATCTTAATTGCAAGACGTGCAACTATGTTTTGTTGTAATGGTTGTTTTAAACTGTTTTCAGAAATGGTACCTGTTGGGAACGGGGGTCTGGCAGAATCACTTACAGGTTGTTAAGAACAACAGAACCGCATTGAGTAAACTTACACTTACGGACATATTTATGGTATCGGTCCAGGGGTACAAACAGAATTCAGAATTTTAAGCAGAATTAGAATACTTTTAGGTGTAATTGTGAATATTTTATACACATTTTATATATGCGTATTTTATATCCATACACAGGTTGCAAAATCATGCAGGGAATGGGACATTTCCTTCCCTCAAGAGATATTTAATACTTTCGAGCTTAACGCAGGTTCTAATTTAATGTATTCCACTGAGAAAATACACCTCCTACACATAAGTTGGGAAGATCCTGCACCCTGCCCAGTGCCCATACATATCTTGGATACCTCCAGGAAACCTGTTGATTCTTGCCAGCACCAATTTCAATATACTTACTTGTTAGGAATCTCTAATGATCTGAACGATCCGAATTCACTAAATTGATTTAGAACTATTCAAAATCTGTTCTTTCTTCTTACATAACTAACAACGTTAGATAACATTATCGCAGTTTACGTTAGAAATAGTAAAATGAACTCCAACTACCCCCCCCCCCGATGAAAGTTATTATTTAAGGAGTCGTTGAATGGGTAAATTCAAAATGTATGCATAATCATCCTTTGCACTCAGCGATTCTGCCAAAAAATTCAGTTTCGGGGGTGTAAGTAGAGTTTTGCAGGTTCTCAATAGATTTCTAGCTTTATTTGTTATGTTTACTTTTATTTATTTTTGTAGTTGTTGTTGTTGGGGGAAGGGTGCTAGAGAATTTTGGGATGACACCACCACTGAAAGTGTCTGACAGAATCCAGGTTGCACTGCTTTGAGTATCTTCTAGTACTTCCTGGAGGAGACGAAAATGAATATTATGCTGTTTAGGTCAAACAGAGTTTCATACGTTGAAAAATGCTAAGTGCAAAGATAATTCTTACGCGTTGTTACAAAAGTTCTGAACTGTAAATCATCGTTTAACGCTGTAGATCACCCCCGCCATCTTGGTACGTACCTTCCATTGATTTACACGGGAATTGTTTTACTCATTTTATGCCTCTCGGATGTAGAATATTTAACTTCTGCTTTCACAAAATTTGTCTTGGTGGTTATTTTGAATCTTGTATAGTTTTGGTTTGTGAAGTTTCTCCAAATATGTAATTATAATGTATTATTAATAGTTTGCTATATAAATCACAATATGGTAACGGGAAAGTATACTATTCCTGTGTAAAATATTGCATTTCTATAAAGTAGCATGAGTAAAAGAGAGCATGACGATAAACTGTGCGAAAACAGAAGTTAAAACTTTACTCCTGAAAAGTATAAAACGAGTAAAACAATTCCCATGTTAATCAATGGAAAGTGCGTGCCAAGATGGCGGGGGTGATCTACAGCCTTAATTTTCGATAGAAAGTACTTACGTATGTAAGGATTTTATCACGGTTTCGAAAGTGATCAGAGTGTCATTTCATTTCATTTCATTTATTCTTATTTTGAATGGCGGGGTTAAAGCATAACCTTTTCTTCCACTCAACCATTTAAACATTCTACATAAAATTTATATTATATAAATAATTAAACACTACAAAACAAACAAAAAATGGACACTAAAATTCATACTATATCAACTACAATAAAAGTAAAGAAACATATAATATTACAATCATAATGTGATTACTAAAAGAGAGAAACATACTAACTAAAGAGTAAATAATAATAATAATAATAAAAATAATATATATAATATATTATAGTGATATATATGATGATATATAATATAGTGTCGGTGTTGAAAATTGACATTCTGCGTTTTATAGATTGTTTCTGAAGTTTTAAAACTTTTTCCTGGCATATTGTTTTCGCATCAAAAGGCGTGCAGCACAGAGCCCCGTAGCAACAAGGAATGTCCCGGATTTCCGATAGGTAATGGGGAGGTACGCGAATTCGAGCCCGCTCCCGGCTACCCTCACTGAGGGGTTGCCGAGTTTTCATCAGACTCACAATACGAATACTTCCATCTACTAGATTCTACCTTCCCCATCCCTGCACCGGAAAACTGAACGTCGAGGGATGTCATCTCTCGGACGTAAGTGAGTTATGTAAAAATTCTCTATCCAGTCCATAAAAGGAAATTGGAAAGGAATCCAGATTATGGTAAGAACAGAACAGAGTAACCTATTCTACATCTCCTAATTTAACAGAACCAACTTTAAATGATTTCAGCTAATCTAACGCAAAGAATGTGTAGCAAATCAAAAAATCAAGAAATTGAATGAAGAATTCGCGGGCATGAAAGGCATGCTTACTCTAATACGGAATACAGCTTTTCTTTAAAAAAAATGCACACTGTAAAAACAGAAGAAACAACGTTAATCCAAAAA
>JAGDQP010006479.1:36248-72120 GCA_022664845.1 Lepisma saccharinum | reverse complement strand
ATATATATATATATATATATATATATATATATATATATATTCATTTCATAAACTTGTAATAATTATGAACTTGACGAACCTAACGCCTCATGGTTGAGTGGTTAAGATTATATACTACTTTTGAGTCCTATTTGTGCGATTTTTCTCGCTTTATTCCGAAATAGTTTTATAGGAAAAATGAAGACACAAAGAATTCCAAAAGAGTAATTATTTAGTTTGATAAAGTCGTGATTAATTAGGTTAATTACTCTTCCCAGAATTGTGAAACATAATTATTATTTTGCTAGCGTTTTCCTATGGGTTGATATGCCCAGATTATCCATAAATCTGTTGTTGGCGTGTAATTTTATATATTTTGAATTTAATTTCATTATTTAAGCATTGCTAAAGCTTACTATGTTAATATTTATTGTTTTATGAAAGTTGCAAGCAGTTTTATGTATGTGTCAGCCATTTCTTGATTAGTGACAACTTGTTTATAGAAAATGACGCTTGTATGCCGTCATTTATACGAGGGAACTTCGTATGTTTCTATCTGTGGCCAAGTAGAAAAATGGGCGCGAAGCTCAAATGGCAAAATGTTTTTATTTTAATGGTTTAAAGTTAATTTTGTTTTATAAATGGTTATGTTAATATTTAAATAACTACTTGTAAAGTTTTAAACAGTCAATGGAATAGTTTTGAAGTAATAGTAAAACGAATAAGCAGAGATGTAGATGTGTTTGCACACCGCTAGGACTTATATGATGAAGGAAGGTTACTGTAAGCAGAGGAAATGTATAGATAAAATATAATGAATGTTTCAACGCTCTTAAGTTTTTACCTTTATTTATTTTCTACATCTATCTAAGACGCTATATTGTGGCTTTAGACCCCTTTTAGCGTTCTTAAAGTTGTACTTTTGTTGGTATTATACGATAGCTAGCCGTAGCCCACAATGTGTAGTTCAAATCCAGAAGAGTTACCCTAGCTTTATCACTGGAGTAAACTATTCTTGCAATACGTATCTTCAGAGTAATCGTTTCGTGGGGCTCCTCACTTTCTTGTAGTTTCGAATGAGGATCTGTTCTTGTGCGACCTGAGATTAATAATAAATCCTTTGCTCAGAGCAGCGTTTACATATATAGATAGCTCTCTACCTCACTCTTCCATTTTAGGGTGAGTGGTAACGCTCGTTGCCTTGTAATCATGGACTCCCGGGCTCGATTCTTGGTTGGAACACAAGTGGATCCTCCCGTCCTTCGTACATGATCTCCATCCGATTGAAAGTAATGAAAAGCCACCATCGGTTCACCTTGCCCAGGAACCTTCCTGTCAGGACCTGCCTTTCGGCAGAACACTCATCATCATCTAATTACTGTATAAGAAATAATCTTAGAATTTTTTTTCTGCGTTTTCTCTTTCTGTGTAAATCGATCAGTTTCGGAGTAAATCGGAATGAATGACACTATTGAGACTCAAAGGTAGTAAGTGTATATACTCTTAAGCTTGTTACTTTGTAATCAAGGGGTCTCGGGTTTCATGTATGTTCGGGATACTATTGTTCGGAATCCACTTAAAGCAAGAGGTCTTCAGGATGTTAACGTAATCTCTAAGCATGGAACACAATAGCAAACTACCATTAGTCACTGTGCCTACGAACCGCCGGCTGCTTCATACAGAATAGTGATCATCGTCATTATTATTATTTTTTTTTGTGTAAAACGCGGAACTTGTACGTATCGGTTGAATTTGTCAGAAGCTTGATATTTTCAGTACTGTGCATTTTGATAAGCTATATTTGAAGATATTCGGTTGACGTAGGCGTACATATTCCTTGATTCCAGAGAATTGCACATCTCACCTTCTTATAGTGCTTTTATGCTTTGAGTTGTTATGAAGATTCAGTATTGCTAAATGCTCCTTGAATACATCAAGAAGTTTACAAATTATTAAGGTTAATGTAAAGCAATGATCTCCAACAAAAGATCGCACCATTGTCTCCGTATATGTCTAATGTATTTTTATCGTTGCACGAAATTTCAATTCTGCTCCTACAAATTCAAACCTAAAGAGTTCTAACTTTCAGGGAAGAAGTTTCATAACCAATTCAAGAGTTCGAACAATGCCGATTTTTAATTTTCTTTTTTGTTCATTGTTGAAAGAGCTTTATTGTTAAAGGTTTTGATATTCATAACAACAATAAAGCGATTTATTCGTTAGAATCCTTCAGAATCTTTTAATTGGACGCAGTTGTGGTACATTTCTGGACTTTATTTTAAATGGAATGTGCAACTCCTCAAAAGCGTCAATAACACTAGTAGCATAGTGGGAAGTTGCCCTGTCTGGCTAAAATATATAATTACCGTCAGAATGTTTTTTATCGTATACATTATTTTTTACACGTTTCTACATTCACAGAATTTTCAGATGCTTGAGAATGATCTTTGGAAGAATTTGCAATCCACACCAACAACTTCTGTTGATTTTTTTGTCTTTTGTTAACCACTTCACAAAACACTATTTTGCCTTTTATTGTATACTAGTAATGTTGGTTGTTGGCGGTGTTACTTCCAACGAATGTGAAAAATGATTCGTCATTCATGATAACATCGAGACCATTTGATGGCGACAATTCATTTTCAGCAGGTTGTCACCGTTTACGTCTTGTTCTTGCAGCTGTTTTTCTGAATATTGTGGGTCCGATTTTCTCTTACAAGAGTATTCTTCTAGAATATCACTTAAGTATTTTTTTTATCAGTATTATACTTGCGACCAAGTTTCCTAAGCGAAACTCCAATTTTACCATAAGCATACTGATATAAAGCTTTTTTTTTTTTCCTTGGCAGTCATTTTTCCTGGCTGGTCTTCCTGAACCTGCTATGTTCGACCGCTATATTCGAGTCCACACGCTTGCAGTTGTGCGTTGTCCTGTTACGGACACCCATTGCGTAGAAGTGCTTCACAGCGTAAGATTTGTTAAAGTTACAGTGTGTTGATAGAAGTCGAATTTGCTTCAAGCTTTCTATCGCAGTTATTTTGACATACACATACATCAACTAGGCGAACATCAAGGGTTGACGTTCTTTCAATAAAACAAAAGCGTAGCTAGCTACGATTTGTCATCGCCTACTTATTTAAACGCGTAAAAACTTTGTTCCTATTTTTTATTCCCATTTTCTTAGTAGCCCAGCCAGTGGTGGTGGCAAGCATGTTTAATAGTGATGGGATACTGGATAGCTATTCTTCCGGATAACATCATCGTGATATAATCCGGATTTTATGCCTCATCAAACAATTCGACAAGCTGAGGATACACACGTAACTTTTTATTGACACTTCATTGTTGGAAAGGACGTACGCCGATTTTACAAGAAGAAAAGATGGTGGGACATAACTTACAAAGGACATAATCATCTTCCTGAGCATAATATATGGTAACCGTAGCCTTTATAACTTGCGAAACATGGAGGACGGAGACTTCTGGGTGACCGAGACGTTAGCGCGCTCGCTTTTTTTGCACGTAGTCACGGATTCAATTCCCTCTGGGTCATTGAACGGAATGGTTCGGAGCCCACTTTACCAAAAACTGTAGGTCCCTTCCTTAGAAGCTCGCCAGCTCGTTTAGAGCTTTAATAACAATTCACTCATGAAGAACGGATTATATTTACTTTGTGTAAGAACACGTCTAGCCTTATATTTATATAGTTGTTCATAATGGCGGCGTAGCCAGTTTTCGTTACCTAGCGGTATTTTATTTATAAATTTACTTTTTTTCGTGAGCATTCGTGGTAGGATGAAAGCTATGTAGTTCCTTTTCATATGTTCATTTTCTCTCACTTACTGTCTTTTATACGTAACATCATTTCCTAACTTTGCCATAGATTGTAGTTCTTCATATTAATTTAATGTGTAGAGGGTTGGAGAATATCTTTGGAGAAACTATACATGGCGACAAATAAAATAACTTGATTTCTACCCATATACATGCCGATGAAAGCTATCCAAAATTTCATAAGTATGTAAAAAGTACCTACCTGAACACGTTGCTAAAAATCCACTGTTACAGCGTTTCTCAGGGTGTCCAGTGGTCTGGAAAACCGGGAAAAAACAGGCACAATTTGTGGATGTTCCTGCCCATGGAGCGGAGCAAAGCGATTGAAGGACTTTGTGTTCAAACTACAAACGGTCGGTCACCCCTTACTTTTAACCTAAGTGACGCTATTTCAAATATTGACCCTGCTATTGCGTATGGAAGGTAAAATTTAGCTTATCTTTTCATCTTCGTTAAGTAAGTGTGCCGACGACAGTCTAGAAAAAATGTGATTTTCGTCTAGAAAACAGGCGAAAGGTTTTTTTTGTTGTTTTTTTTCATCAGTGGTCGCTGAACACCCTGGTTTCTCTCAATCCAATGCAGCTTCATCAGATGATAAAAAGGGGCAACTGTAGAACATTTATATTACACTAGAACTACTTTAGAAAGAAATCCTCACTGCAGGGCGTTATTTGTAGGGAGAGAAAAGGGGAAAATTTCCTGACACCTCATGTGTCTTTCTTCCCTGGAACCTCACTTATCTGTTTTCCTGTAGGAAGGGAAAATCTTGTCAGAAAATATTTACAAAACAATTCTTCTGTGCGCGCATCTCACAATATTCGACTAGCAAGTTTTATTTTACTGATATTCGTCAGGTACAACTGATTTTATCGATGCACTGACTGCATCAGTGCTGTACAGTGAGATCTTAACAAGTTGGAGTGATCGATATAATTTTGAGTCTGAAGTTAGATACCAGACCAAAGAGTTCAACTCATTCATCCACTTCCAATTCAATCTATGTGGACCAAATTTTCAGTTCTAACTCTGTTTTTCACGCTTATCATCGCTGTGCGACTAGTTTATAATTTATGTACTAATCCTTAAGATGCTTGTATCTACGGCACCATTGTAAAAAATGCGTGGGCTACAGTATTTCGTTTGAAAATTGAAGACTGACGGACTTAACTTTTCTTAAGTTCATGACATCTATATAAAATAAAATAAAGAAGGCTGATAAAACTGTGCAGTTAAGGTAATTTTGAGGGACTTATACTCCCCGTAGCTCCATAGAATTGCTTTACGTATGAGGTAACCCAGTGAATTTATATTCAGTACTGTAGTAGGTGCGGGTATGCTTGGTTATTAATGTTTCTCCCTATCCCTTCTGGTGACAAATTACAAAACTCACTCGGAAACTAGAAAGAACTGAAACCAGGCAGGACGTCAATAAATGATGGATTTGAAGGTAGATAAACATGACAACCTGCATCCCACGCTGTTTCCTGGAGTTCTTAGTACCAAGTGTAAAATGTAAATTTTCATAATTATTTTTCTTTGCTTATATACAGTATAGTATATGTACCATTGTCTGCATTTTTTTTTTTTTCCATTTCATGATTTCAATTTGATACTAGATTAAGTGCCTTTCTTCGATCGTTCTCTTACTACCAACACAACACCAGAATATTATTTTGAAAGGGGGCGGAGGGTTTTTGTTTCTCTAAAATACGTTACTTGCGTTACTGACGTAATTAGGGGCTGAGAATTGGAGTGGTCTGAGACAGTTGTTGGGGGTTAGAGACCATACATGGAAAAAGTTCCAACCCGTTCCGGAAGCAGGTAATCTTTTCCATTTGTCCCGTTGTAATTGAGACCTTTTTATGGCCTACCTAAAAGCTATATAAGTTGACGTTATCTGTTACGCCTGCGCCTTTCTTTCCGCTTCACGTGTTTGGTTTAGAATTATCGCTGACAGATTTATGACCTTCACAATATGGTGCATTAGGATCCTAAGGAGAAACCGTTCCAAGAAATTACCAGAAACGAATTGCCTTTTTATTGTATATTTAGACTTTTCCCTCGTTCGGTGGTGCAAAGTCTTCCGACTTACGTCATCGCACAGTGGGACTGTTGTTCACTGTTCTCGTGAATAAACCCTTCCTCACTCTGCCAGGCGTGCCGCGTTTCGGGTAAAGTTCAATAGCGGCGACGGGAGGAAAAAGAAAGTGGATGTTTTATGGCGGTACAACACCAGAAAGAGACAACAGGGGATAACATAATCTTAATTTATTTCGGTTTATTTATAAACCTTTTAGTAGAAAAGGGCACCTGTGACCCTCTTACTGTCCCGGTAGGTGCTACCGTGCTATGGAAGTCGTTCCATGCATGTTACTGACATGATCAATTTTTAAGATTACATACATAACTTGTGAAAAGTAGCACCTTTTACTGAAGTATTATTCCTCATTGGGTTAGGGTAGGTAAAGTCAGGTTCGGTTATTTATATATATATATACATTTTGAACATTTTATAAGTTAAGGTACATTGTGTTAGAGGTTAACCTAGGTTAGAAAAATCACGTTAGATATGCTTTTTTTTGGTACATTAATCACTTTTATCGTTCGGAATATTACTCCCGCGAGAACGATCTGTCAGAGGTACACTATTTTGAACCGAAATGACTTGGGTATTTAGTATTGGATGCTGAAAGAAAATGTCGAGTAATGTGCGTCTAAGCAGAAGGAAATTGGCATTTTCTTCGATAATTGTAATTTGCAGATAGACTTATTATGTAAACTATCAGACTTATTATGTAAACTATCATAATTCAAAGTTTTCCAGTTTATGAGGTATATAGGTTTTATAGTCAAGGCCTTCACCGGTGTCGTCAGACGTTGTGGTGGATCATTTCGGATATTATAGATACGTAGACGACACGTTAATTTTATATAAAAATTGATTAACATTTTTTTTTCCTCTCTCAAGTAAAAGAACTAAAGCTGAAAATTTGTTTCACCAGAAAGTTAGGGAATGATCAATCTTTTGGACCTACAGATTTACAAACTAGGTAATAAATTTTAAACTACAATATATCGCAAACACACAGCCGGTAAACAATATACTGAACAAGGTCCTGCACATTCTATACAAATGAAATATAACTTTGGCTCAACTTCTTTTTGTGGACTTTTAAAATATGTACTGTCCCTAGACAGGCAAGATGAAATAGTCTACTTTGTCCGGATAGGTCAACAAAATGGTTATAAATCGGATATATTAAAATGGTATCATAAAGCCAAACACAAATTCCTTAAACTTAAATCTAACAAAGCTGGTACAAAAGCGAAACCCAAAACCTTGATTGATATTGTCTTTTACCATTCCATCACTATTAAGTTCAAGAAAATCTTTAAGGAGCGTAATTTCAACTCAAACTTTTAAAACTAATTTCACACAATATATAAGCTATTTTGTCCCAATTTATCCAGACAGTGGAATATGTCAGATTACATGCGAACGTGGTGAACAATATATAGGCATAACAAAGAGCAACCTATATGTAAGAATATCTGAGCATGTTAGGGGTGCTAACAGTGAATACCCATAATCAGGCTTTTCATATTGCATAATTTCTCACAATCAGATGTTAAGTTGATAAAAAGCACAGATTCTGCTAAAGGAGAGTTGTCTACGAAAAGTTATTTCATCAATAAAAAAAATGAAAGCAGGATCAGGCAATATTAAACAAGTCATGGCATCCGTTATTTAAAATAAGTCACGGATTTAATGTTTTTAACATTCTTCGGAGCCCCGTCCTTAGGACGTCATCTTCATCCTATGAAATGCAAGCAAAAAACCACAATCGGTTCATCTTGCCCAGGGACTTCCGGGTTAGGACTTGACTTCGAGCAGAACACCCATGTCCAGATATTATACAATCATTTTTTCTGTTTACGACTGGCACATCCCATCTGTCAGCAAAGGACCAATTTATGAGTGTCAGTTGAACTTCAACATACAGCCTTTGACAAGATGCTTTTATTTTTTTGTACAGTTACCCATATGTCCTTGCCCTATTTCCGACATCTGAAGAAGGACCGTAATTTTGGTCCGAAATTTTATTTGTATTTGTTTATGGTCATAAATTCTAGAAATCAGATCATTACAGGATATTGCTGATTTCCAAAATTCCATCTCTGACTTCTTGACTGGTGTAATGCGTGGAATTTGAAAATAAACCCCTCAAAATCTTATTTTCTTACTATTTCTTTAAAGAGGAATCAAATCCCATCTGCCTATTTCATTGAAGACAATCCTATCGCTAAAGTTGATTCTCAAAAGGACCTTGGAGTGGTATTTGACGTTGCTATAGTCTAAAGAAGAATACCATGGGTACGTAGCTTAAGCCAACCCGAGTTATTATCCGTTCTTCGTCTTCACGTTCCCTCTTCTCGTCGCAAGCTGGCAGATTTGATGTACTTATACAAGATACTTAACGGGAATCTTAGTACTGGAGAGTTAATATCTAAATTTTACTTCCGTGTTCCCTTGCGAATAACCTCCTTCATTGTACCACGCCTAGGCTAATTATACTGTAGCGCTCCTTATTCCATAGACTAGTAATTATGTATAATAATCTTGATTCAAATATTGATATTTTCGGATTTGAAAACACTTTCGATCGAACGCTAAATACCAATATCTAAGTCATTCCTCCCGTGTTATTATGTCATGTTATTAATATCACTTGCTGTGTTATGTGTCGTTTTAAAATTTAATTTCATGTTATTTAGTTTGTAGTAATGTTATTACTTTGTCTCTAATATGGTGACTACTATCTTACTATGTTATTTTGTTTCTGTGTAAAATGGTGACTTCAGCTGTGTCAGAAACTTAATAAATAAATAAATAAATAAATTCCACGAGGACAACCTGTTTTTCGTAAGGTAAGTTCTTGACTTCAGGATTCTGTGATCATCTATATTTGAGGGAAAATTAAAGCATCATCGGTTCACTTTGCTCAGAGACCTTCGAGTCATAAGCCTTTCTCCAAGCAGAACACTGTTCATCGTTACATACAGCGTAATCTAGATTTATCCAGCATTTTTCCCAGTATTACAATGGAACTATTCATTGATTTTAAGAAAGTATATGATTCTATCAAAGTGGAAAAGTTATACAGTATCCTGATACGATTTGGAATTCCTGAAAAAAATTGGTTCAACTAGTGAAGATGTGTCTCAGCGACCCCATAAGCAGAGTATGGATAGGTAATAATACGTCAGATAGTTTCAACATTCGCAACGGATTGAAACAAGTCGATGCTTTGTCACCACTACTGTTTAACTTTGCGTTAGAATATGTGATTTTAAAAATTAAAGGGGACAAAAAGGGACTCACATTGAATGGTTTGAATCAACTGTTTGTATACGCGGATGATGTAGATTTAATAGGGGACGATATAGATGCACTGCAAAGCAACACCGATGTCTTAGTAGAAGCGTGCGAGGAGATAGGTCGACAGAAAAACATAGAGAAAAGAAAATACATGATAATAAGCCGAAGCACAGGGAATGAAGGAAATAAAAACATAAGAATTAGGGATGAGGTCATAGAGAAAGTACACAAATTTAAATACTTGGGAGCATACGTAACAAGTAAAAATGAGGTGACGGAAGAAATAAAAAAGTCGCTTAATATCGGGCAACGCATGTTTCTATTCAGTCCAAAAACTTCTAACATCGCGATTAATATCAAGGAAATTGAAATTAAAAATATACAGAATGTTTATTCTGCCGGTAATACTTTACGGTTGCGAAAGTTGGAGTACGACCCTAGCAAATGAACATAAATTAGGTGTGTTTGAAAATAAGGTTTTGAGAAAGATATACGCGCCGTAACGGGACGAGATGACTGGAGAGTGGAGGAGACTGTATAATGAAGAACTCCACGAACTGTACGATTCACCAGATGTTGTAAAAATAATGAAATTGCGACGACTTAAGTTGGGCAGGCCATGTAGCTCGGATGGGGAAAAAAACGAAGATTATATTCTATCCTGGTTGGAAGGCAGGATGGAAGGAGACCAATGGGATGACCAAGACGTCGTTGGGATGACAATATTAGAAGAGATCTTCTTGAAGTAGGTGTTCGTGATGAAAACTGGCTTGATATTGCCCAGGATAGAATCGAATGGCGAACATTTGTTACTGCGGCGATGAACTTACGAGTTCCATAAGCCATACATAGCTTTCCCCAGTAATCACATGGTAAAATGCACGCTCTCTCTCTTTCTCTCTCTTTTTTTTTTTCTTCAGATTGTGTTTCTTATCAAAGTCACTCCAAATGTTGCTGTTGAATCCATTCCCTTGTTGTCGATAATGTTTGAAAAGCATTTGTAAGTTGTCTTACTCTAATGTGAAGTAGTCTTACACTATAGCTTGCGCAGTGCATGCTAATTCTATAATAGGAGTTTCATGCGTTGATAATTTCCCCTCCCATTATTCTTTCTGTATTACTGTATGTTATTTCTAACCCTAAATATTTTAAGTACCATAAATTTGAAGTGTTAGACACAACCATCCCTATTCACTCTATTCAGAAACGTTTTTTGGAGTGACTAGCGCTGTACTAACGAGTGACTAACAGTGTTAACAGATCGTTAATCACTCGTTAGTACAGCGCTAGTCACTCCAAAAAACTTTTCTGAATGCGCTGAACAAGTTTAGAATTGAATTAAAATTCTTTATGGCCTTCAGGCATCTAACGTAAGGCTCAGGCCGGGATAGGAGAGGGGAAAGCATTCGGGAAGGTATCGGGCAGGGCCTAAGTTGAAGGTATCATCCCGGCATTTGCCTGATGTGACTGAGGAAAAGCCCAGGAGAAATCTCAGGATGGTCGGACGCTGGGATTCAACTCACGATCTCCCGAATGCTAAGCGAACGCTCTATCACTGAGTCACGGCCGCTCAGTACAACAGTCTTAGACCTATTTATAGTATCCATATATTATTATTAGAAATCATATCAAGCCCATTCATTTCTATGTCTTCGGAATATTTTAATAGTTATAATACTAATGTCTCGTTTGGTAACAACTTTACTTATACTTCTGTAAATTGCATTCATACTCCATGTTGTGAACATTTTAAGTACATTTGTCTTTTCTTTCTCACAGTAGAATTATTCAAAATTACTGAGTCGCATTTTCCGAAGTGGAATATGTAGTTGAAATTTTAAACTTTTAAAACTTAAAACTTTTTATATGGGCCAGTCTAGTAACTTCGGACCGTCACGATTCGGCTTTAGCTGTTAAAATCCACACCCATGCCCCTGCCGGGACTCGAACCTGGGGCCTTCGAGCCGATGGCCTACCGCCGCAGACCACTCGTCCGGCATATTTGAAATTTAGAAAGTAGTTCATTATATCTGATATTTAATGTAGAATTCGCCGTTGCGGCAAGCTCATCATAGTGAAAGGAAAGTTTGACACGTTACCGTCTTCTCTTTGTGGGTACATGTGTTTTTTCCCCTGTACGTCGGATATCATGAAAACTTCGATTGAATTTTCGCTACTTTGCGTTAAGGTTTCCATTAGGGGATGGTTTAAAAAGCTGGACACATTGATGAACTAAATACAACTGAAATCCAAGATGATATGAGACTTAAAAAAAAGAAAAGAAAACTAGCCATGCCTTTTTTTGTGATTACTAGACGTTAAGTCGGTTGAGGTAACAGATACGTATGTATAAAATACGAAAAGAAAAAGTAGTTAGAAGCGCAGTTAATACCAAATTTAAAGTAATGATTACGATTAGTGTCCAAGTAACAGTAGTCACTAACTTAACAATGGTAGTGAAATTCTATATAATCTACCTGTCATTTTGTTGATTGGTTTAGTAGACATTTGTTTCGCAGGAAGGCTATAAAAAATATCACTGCACGTTCCACTTTCCAAGTTAAACCAAAGTTGAAGTTTGGACTTAACGGTGTAGATCATCCCCGCCATCTTTGTATGCACTTACCATTGATTTCTATGGGAATTGTTTTGGCGGAAGTTTAGTCGTATTGTTTTTCAAATGGGAAGTTTCTTCGAATATTTGAGCGTAATATATTATTAATGATTAACTATACAAAACACAATATGTCAATGGGAAATTATATTTTCTGTATAGATAATAATGCATTTTAATAAAACATCTTGAGTTATAATAAATATGACGAAAAACTAGACGATAGCAGAAGATAAAAATTACACTCTTGGGAGACATGAAACGAGTAAAACAATTACCATATAATAAATCAATGGAAAGTGTATACCAAGATGGCGGAGGTGATCAACACCGTTAACTGTGGAAACATCAAACCAATTTAGCAGTTTTTTCGTCAGACGTACATTTTTTGGGAGAGCAACATAGCGGCTAAACATTTGCTGTTCTGAAGTTTAGTAACATTTACTAGAAGTTTTGCAAATACTGAAAAGTTCTGAGATTGAAACCCCATCAGTATGTGAGACAACTAACAGCAGGACAATCAGCGTCACTCTCGACTGTTACGACGGACATACGACGTGATCATCAAAGGCAGGACGAGTTTGTATGTATGTATGTATTGCACGTAGAGAAAAGATTTTAAATTGTGGTTGCATATTCCAGTTTTGAACGAACATAGACAAGGTAGTTTTTTTTAAATTTTCAATTTTTTTTTGAATTCTCGTTCAGTTGTGAGTACTAGCTCGAGATTTCCAGCTGCTGGTAAGTGGGTATAACTTGACTATTCGCTTACCAAATTTCAGACCTGGGTTCAACACGTC
Organism: Lepisma saccharinum; assembly: GCA_022664845.1. Taxonomy (NCBI): domain Eukaryota; kingdom Metazoa; phylum Arthropoda; class Insecta; order Zygentoma; family Lepismatidae; genus Lepisma; species Lepisma saccharinum. The sequence goes on along the minus strand of JAGDQP010006479.1, from coordinate 59,512 downwards.
AATGAAGAAATTAAGTGTATTTTTAATCTCTGTATGTTTTACGTGTAAAGAGAAATATATAAATAAGCTGATCAGAGACATAGTTAATTTCTCCTCTTTTTCAGTCATCCCGATTCCGAAATTTCGGTAAAAGAGTAATCAATAATCCTAAGTACTTTCACACAATAAGAAAACGTTTCACTGCCAGAACATTAGAAACCATACCCTTTAGATTCTTTAGTTTTCCTTTTATTTACACGGAAACAATGCACTGTAGGGAAGTATCGCAAAGAGATACCTTAAAAATTTGCCAAGGAATGACATAATATACCTGTGTAGACGAGAATTTTCACTGACACTGTACATTTTGTAAAGATAGGATGTTTACTTGGCTACGATTTGTCATTGAGTCACCATACCCTTTAGTTTGCTCGAAGTTGGTAAGTTTGATTCACGTTTGCTGTTATATATGTATCTTCTATTCCTATAGATGGCAGCATTAGTTATTGCACTTCAGAATAGTTCAGGTGTTAGAACAGTAATTACTATAAGTTACCAGTGATGTCCCAATTAACACGGTGTCCGACGGAAAAAATTCAGGGAATTGTTATAGATTTTTCCGTATTGTGCACAATTCGTGTTATTCCTGCCCATAGAGGGGGTGTTAGACTTTCTTGCAGGGCTTTGTTTCCAAGTTAAGCGTCGGTCACCTCTTACTGTTACCCTGTCCAAAGCTATTCATGCGTTGACCACTGCTATTGAAAGGGGAAAATAAACTTTTTTTCATCGTTATCCTTAAATAAGTGTGTCGACGACAATCTGGAAAACGTGATTTTAGACTGGAAATCCAGAATTTTTTTCTCCTCCTGCTTGAAAGACACCCTGAGTTAAGAAACACGGAATTACTACATAGCAGTGGTGTAGATTTTTTTTTTTGTTTGTTTGTTTTTCCCCAGAAAATCCTGATTCTGCAAGATTTTGAAAAAAGTCCGATTCTAGATTTTTGATCGATGATGCCGATAGTAATACAGTTTTAGCCACCGATTTTAAGCTTATTTCATTAGCTCTCACCAATCTGTAAGATAGAATGTAAATAAATATTTTTAACGTGTTAGATTCTTAGTGATTTTACGTTATCAGAAGTAAGAACAACTCATGGTTCTTAGAATGTCGACAAAATGTATATTATATTACGTGATACATGAAGTCAGGAAGCGGTACGGGAGATCAGATAAACATAGAAAAGCAAGTGGCAAATGTTCCTTACTTTTCTATCCACACCAAAATATCTAGATTTCCATTGTGATTACATAACGAGAAATATTGGCATATGTAAGAATTTATAAGAAAACCGTGGTCTCGTCAGCCTTAGTTGGAATAATACAATTGACAAATCATAGTAAACGTTCTAAGTTCGATTAATTTTTAATCCAAGCAAATTCAAATCCCGTTTTCAGTAAACTAGTCAGAAATCTAGATTTCAATGAAGAACACTTAAGAAAGGTCATGGAAGGTGAAGGAAATTAACCTTACTTATTCTGTGGCAGCCCTGGTTCATCATTTAGCCCCCATTCCACTTAGAAAGCCTCCTACATGTGCAATGGTCGATGTGTATGTTGTTTGTGTAGATGGCAGTACTAGTGGTTGTGGTTTGGAACAGTCAAGACAAAGCTAAAGAGACTTCAGTATTGGAAAGCGGAGATGTCAATGACATGCTACTCTCCTCCAAATCAGCAGAGTGACATTGACATGTGAAGGGTTCTGCATTTTCGATTCGGCATCATATGAAACACGTAACTGTGTGCTTATCACGACGTAACAGACACTCGCTGGGACAGCACTGGTAGTGGTGTGAGCATCTAACCCCTTATCTCGTTCGGGTCAGATCGTTCAACACCCTCAACTTCGACTTATAAAGGTTTATCTGAATGAAACTTCAACTAATAGAGGTATTTAAGTGGATTATCTTCTGCCGATATTGATAAAAAATGTCTCTCTTGTTGAGTCGAGGACAATACCAGTAATGTCATGTAAAAACTAACTAACTATGGCTTACGGAACTCGCAAGTTCATCACCACACTAACAGTCGTTCGCCATTGGACTCTTATCTTGGGCAACAGCAAGCGTTTTCGTCATCTCCCTCTCGAATATAACTTTTTCCATCCGGCTTTCCATCCACGCTGGAATATAATAGTTTTATCCCATTCGTGTTACATAGCCTGTCCATCATAGTCGTCGTAATTTCATTATTCTTACAATAGCGGGTGAATCATACAGTCTGTGAAGTTCTTCATTATGCAATCTCCTCCATTCTGCGGTCGTCTCTTCATGTTTCGGTCTGTATTATCTTTCTCAAAATCTTATTTTCAAACAGACAATTTATGTTCAGCTGCCATAGTCATTCACCAACTTTCGCAACCGTAAGGTATTACCGACAGAATAACCGTCTGTATATTTTATATTTCAGCTTTCTTGATATTAATCACGACGTTAGGAGTTTCTGGACTGGATAACAACATAAGTTGTCCGATACTATACGACTTTTAATTCTTCCGTGACCTCGTTTTTGATTGTTACATGTGCTCCCAAGTATTTAAATTCGGTTTTTTTTTTCTTTTCTTCATGATCTCGTTCTTAATTGTTACGTCTCTGTTTCCTTCATCCTCGTTCCAGCTTGTTATCATGTATTATGTGCGTTCACCTGTAGACTTCTCATCGCAAGCTTCTACTAAGACATCGGCGCTAGTTTGTAGTACGTTTTCAACTTCCAGGTGAGAAATTCTCAATAATTATATAAGTACCTCATATAGTTTTTTCCCCTACATGGAGCGTATAGGCCTACGCACGAGAACGATGTATTGTCGTGAGAACCGCGAATTTTAATGAAAGCGTACTGTGTTAAGTCACAAGTTGTCTGCTCCCAATGACTAAGGAGCTTTTCGTGTTGTGATTCTTAGAGCCGAAAAAAAAAAATGGCATGCAGAGCGAACTTTACAAAAATTAAGAACGACATATTAACTAACAAGGAGATAGTCAGATTTGCTTAAATACCTGTCCTGATTGTTTACTGTACTCTTTTTAACACGGAAGAAACATCATGTAAAGAAATGTTGCTGCCAATTAATATTTTAAGGACTTTCTATGTTTTGTCATATTTTTTAAAAGTACTGGTTAAATGACAAGCACCAAAATTTCGGAAAGCGGGCCCGACAATACTTACTAATAGCTTTCAAGTGAACTAACCTACAGTGTGTTATACATGAGAAATTTGAATGCCTGGCGTGTGAAAACTGCTATTACGAGCATGTAATTATTTTCATCTAAATCAAAATAAAGAATTTCAAAATCTCAGCTAGTTCGTTTGATACACATTCATTAATATTATCGGGACCACTTTGCAAAATGTGATTGTTTGCTCGTGATTTGTCCTGTATTTTTTAAGGTACGAAAAAGCACAAGGAGTCCTGAACTCTGCTCTAGCCCCGCGTGCGATCCTGTTCACCAGGGGACTTCAGTTGTTGTAGTACATGGAAATATCAGTTAATTGTGTGAGTGTACATCTGTTTTGCTTATTCATGCCTATTGATATGATACAGTGTCTATTCAAATCAGTGGTCTCATGAAAACAGTACGTACGAGCAAGTTGTGTGAATTCACACCTGCCGTGTTTATTGATATGATACGGTATGTTAGTGTGGGCTCACGGTGGCATATTTAATGATTTCTTGCGGGGAGAAAGTTCATTCATTCAATCAGTGATCTTGCGTGAAGAATTTTGTCTGTTTGCCCCCATCATACGATATGCTAGCTCAACTCGGCGGCGCTGAAAGTTAAAATTTTAATCTCTGAGCATTGTTTTCACACCCTGGCAGTACGTGTCGGCAGAAATTGTACGATTCTTGTTCGATATTGTGAATGCTATAGAAAAATATCAACGCACATTTCGGTATGACAGTTCTAGTCACTTTCTTATATATATATATATATATATATTAAATATTTAATGCTACAGAAGTTTTATATAAAAGCTTAAGTAAGGTGTGTGGCCGCTGATATAAAGGCCCGTTCTTGCTATACATATATTTCTTGTTAAATTCTCTAACGGTTCCTTTTCTTTGCGATCATTTGGTTAAAGTAATGACATCTCTAATGTTTGAGTATGTAAAACAAAACAAAACAAAAACAAAAAATGTATCGACTTCGAAGTAAACTCAAAGAATTTGAAAGTAAACCTAAAGTTCTGTATAATTACCTAAGTCAGTAGACCTTCAGCTGTTTTGAAGACAAAACTCATTGGTTACTTACTTGCAATTCTCGTGTTTGTCATCGATGTTTTAACAGTGTAAGAAAAAAGAAATCTATTAATTAAAGTATGAAAATATCTTGGCCGTTGGTTATGTATAAACAAATATCCACAAAGTACACCCAAAATGAAAAAAATCCAAGAAAGTAAAAAATACCGCAGAAAAGTAAAGACTATATTCTTATCTCTCTCTCTCTCTCTCTTATTACTTTATAAGTAAAGAAGATAATTTTATCTGATGTCTTCCAGTGATAGATCTGGCTCAGCTCACCCCTGGTGTGTGGGGTCCTCAGTTCGATCCTAGCTCGCGCTCTGTGGAGTTTGTGGTGGACGAACATCGTGTGCATGGGTTCTCGGTTGAGGGGAGGTCTCTGTTTCCTCCCACTTTCTGCATTCCATCAACCATTCGGCCTGAGCCAAAGTTACCTAAAGGCCTTACAGAAGTATGAAATTCAAATTAACAAATACAGTTCTTTATCTTACACAGTATTTCACCAAACAATTGACAATATATATTTGGTAATTTTTAATGAAATATAAACACATGATCTGGCCAAACTTGGAAACATTAGAGTACGAATCTTCAAACATTCCTATTGTAGTGAGGCAACGAACACTTTAACGAGTTTCTTGTATATAACATTTTTTGCCTTTTGTACAGGGTGGACAAGAATTAGTTGTCAATATCATGGGGAGGAAAAGTTCTCTCAATCCAAGAAGAAAGTTGCTTTGAAAAAATTCCAAATTGCGTAGTTTCGGAGCTACAAGCGCTCAAAGTTACAGAGGCATCATCACAAATGACGCCATATCTCGACACACAATGACGTAGTAAGCGGTATCAGTTTAGCACATCACAATCTAAGTAGTACCCAATAAATCAATTTAAGTATGTTTGTAATTAAGGGAGTACCACATAGATGGGTTTCCGAACATAGAAATTGTATTGGCAACGAATTAAAGGGCAGATCCCTTCATAGCTGCATTCGCCAATCATAAAGATAACGTAAATAAATAGATGTATTGGGTACTACTTCGAGTGGGATTTGGTAAGCCCGCTTACACCATTACTTGCCGAGTTATGACGTCATTTATGACTATCCCTTCGTAAGTTTGAGAGCCTGTAGCTCCGAAAGTAAGTAGATTTAGGAATTTCTTTAAATAAACTTTACTTGGTTTGATCGGAACTTTTCGTTCCTAGAACAAATAATTTTTGTCCATCTTTTCACTGTATGCACATATATACATACAGTGAAAAAGATCTTCACCTGAGGGTGGTCTTCGGTGTAAGACCGAAAAGTGCTTCGTGAAATTTAATGAATGTATATAATCGAAACTGATACTTACGTAAGTAAAGTATTAATGTTCAAAATCATTTGGAACTTAACCCAAAATTCATTGTGTCATCATCTCATATTATTGATGGATCAAAATCACTCATTCAAAACCCTGTTAAATTGAAGTGGCTGTAATTTTACATAAATTGCGAAAAATTTTAAAGAAAAGATAGGGAAAATGCTTAGACACTTTATTGAAACACAAACAAAACCGATTCCAACAGAATATCACAAAACTGACAAGAGATATTCGACAAAATGATGGAAACACTTGTGGAAGTCGGAACATTCTGTATTAATACGGTGTTGGTCCACCTTTAGCACGCAATACTGCTTGAATTCTGGTCGGAATAGACCGATACGATTGCTGAATGGTGGTGAGTGGAATTTGAAGCCATTCTTCATGCAGCACAGCCTCCAGCTCAGGTACAGACGAAGAAGATGGAAATCGACGCCGAACCCTGGTTTCCATATTTAGGTCTGGGGACTGCGTGGGCCAGTTAAGATGTTGAACCTGATCAGCATGCACGCGAAACTTCTTGAACAGGGCCAGCGGGCATTATCATCCTGGAATATGGCATTCTCTCCTGGAAAAGTTTTGCACTTTTGAGTGGACCTGGTACCCAAGAGTTCTCTATACCCTGCTGTTGTGACCAAACCGTTTAATGTGACAAAGGAGGCTGCCGAATACCATGTTATAGCGCCCTTAGGAAGCCGTCACCATGTTTGACAGTCGGGCGGAGTCAGTCCACATCGTATGCTTGAGAGGGTGTTTGCCAGACAAATATGCGTCCAGTGGCGAAAAGGGTAAAGGGTGACTGGTCCGACCACACGACACGTTGCCAGTCCTCTAACACCCAGTTTTAGTGGGCATTGCACCGTGCACCTCGGCTTTGAGCATTCTTGTCTGTTATTGGGGTCTTGGGAATAGCAACACGCCCATGGATACCCATTTTATGCAGTTCCCGCCTTACTGTTGTGGATGACATGGGGTGTTTAGCTGCAGATTAAATTTTATAGTGACTTTCTCGGTCATTGTTTTCTTCTGCAACGTCACATTCCGCTTCAAGGCCCGGCGGTTCCTATCCTGTATCTTCGTCTTTCGACGTATTGTGCTTCGCTGACCCTGTTTTACCGTGCATTGTGTATGCGGTCATGACTTTTGAGACCGTGCCTTGTGTTACACCGCATAACGTCGCTGTATTTCTCACAGATGCTCCAGCTAGACGGGCATCAACAATTAGGGTCAGTTCTACAATCGACCGCTAAACTTCTAGTCAGCGCTAAGTTGAGGCCAAGTCTGATTTTGGCCAATGAGAGTTGACCTCAACTTAGCGCTGACTAGAAGTCTAGCGGTCGATTGTAGAACTGGCCCTTAGACCTCTTTCAAACTCCGACAAGTCAGACATACTGGTTATCACACCTGCACAACGTCCACAACCACACTGCCTCACTTCACTATTAGTGCACAATCCATTCTACCTGTAACAAACAAGAGACGGTTGATTTACGCAGTTCTCAGGGTTACCAAGCAGTTACAATATGTCCCACTTTTAACAAGTGTTTCCATTATTTTCTCCAGTACTTGTACATGCAAATAGTGCAAAGCAAGATTGCAAGGAACCTGGAGGTCATGTTCTCCTTATTTCTATTTAGCTTATCGTAGATAACACCCTAGGCTGATTTCTTATTTCCAAAGTTTTCTAGCACTGGAAATACGCTTTTTCAAGTCAGAGAAAACAAGAAAATGGAACAGAAATACTAGTACTAATCTACCATGAGTTTATTAGTGATCCACCATAGTGATGCTGGAAATACAGAAAACTTCATTATAGTGCATTCTTACATGATTTTAAGTGGTGCTTAGCTACCAGGATGTGTCGCGTAGCAACCGGAATTTGTTTACTGTCTTATTGAATTTTGTTTCATGTCATTTCATTGTATTAATATCTGGAATTTTTTATTCACTCGTTCACTGATATCTATTCACCTATATATGTAAGGAGAACGATAGAATAGCTTATTTACTTTTCAGTTTTCTGTTAAATAAATACGTTTTTACTTGTGTTAAATTATTTGTAAATAAGTTCAGTTTGTGTTTCTGGTTTGAATTTTATTTGAAGCCTTTGGGCAACTTTGGCTCAGGCTGATGGGTTTGTAGCAAAATGTTCTTTTAATGTTGAAAAGTATATACGAGGTGCAGTAGAAAAGTAATAAAGACTGGCAACACTGCGTGCGAACCAGCAACTCTCCTGCCTCCCCCTTATGAATGGAAGTTTCGGACTTCCTTCCGGGCACGCAAGTTTGACCTTCGTGCTGTATCTTTGCAATTTGTGCGAGGGGCTGAAGTGAATACGTGTTTGTTAGGTGCGTTACGATAATGTACTGTCAAAAGTTGGAGCAGTGTTGTGTCATCAGTTTTTTTTTTTTTTTTTAACTTTTAAAAATGATGGCCAAATTTTTACGGTCTATTATTCATAAACCCATTGTGGCGGAAATGAACAGCATGGCGGATTTTCACAGGCTATGTATGTCTCGTAGAGCTTAAACTACTTCAGTGATTTTAATAAATGAGGTATCGTTGGATTCGCCTTGATCCGTATTGTGTCCTAGATTATATGGAGTTATGAAACAAAAAATCAAACATGGCGGAAATCAACAATATGGCGGATTTTCACCTTCTATGTAAGTTTCTTACCTCATAGAGACTAAACTTCTTCAACGATTTTAACCAATGAGGTATCGTTGGATTTGCATTGATCCATACTGTGTCCTAGGCTATCTGAAGTGGTGAAATGAAGAATAGATAACCTGTGAAAATCCGCCATTTTGTTTATTTCCGTCATATTGGAGTTAGGAATAGAGTTACAGTGGTAGAATTTGTTCCATCGTTTTCAGCACTCATTTTTCATCTAGAAACCGCTGTCAGAAATTTTATTGCAGTTCGTTCTAGGTTCATTTCTATTTTTACTGGACTATTCGAATCGCGCCAGGATGTTTGTGGATTTTAACTGGTCGTGACGGGCCGAAGTCAAAAGTTACTAGACTGGCCCGTACAAAATAAAGGTTACAAAAAAAAAAGTTGTCTGCTGATTGGTGTGGAAAACAACTGTGTTCTTGATAATACTTTCTTGTTTTTCTTCGGAATAAAATCTTCATTAAACCGTGACATTGAATTTAGGTTTTTAACGAGCATCATGTGTCCTCCACCAAGTACACAAGCGATTCCCTTAAAAGTTGTTAACTGGCACATACACAGGGATAACTAAACGTAATTTATCCACCAAAATGTGTTTTAATTAATTAATTAAATTCTTCAACGAATACTTATCAAGAAAAATTGATAAAGAAGGTAATGCTGAAGGCTTTATTTGAGTAACCATCTGACATTCGCCTGGTGAAAGGGAGAGAAACCCTTGAAAATCTCACTCAGAATATCCGGTAGCAAGATTGGAACCCAGATGTTCCGTATGTTCCTGTTCGAAGGCCACAGCGTTAACTACTAGGCCACGGAGGCTGGGCATCCACTAGCATCAAAGACTACATCAGTGATGCAACAAAACGTGACGATAGCTATTCTGGAATGTGACACTAATCAAAATCGTTCAAAAAGCGGAAGGCTGTAATCATTCATATCTGAAGAACAATATTTGATGCTATTATATCTTCATGAAGAACTTACATTAAAAAGGAAAACAGATATAATACATAGAAATTTGATAAGGTATTTCAAGAAGTTCATTAAAAAAAAATAAAAAAATAAAGAGACAGAGGAAGGTAGTTAAATACACTTCGTGTGAAACCAGTGATGTCAACTGTCAAAGTAGCAAAAATAAGCCCCGAGACTGGCTAGAAGTTGCAAAAATTTGTTCAGATATTGAAGTGTGGTATAAGAAGAGTCGCTATGATTTGCATTTGCACACATTTTTTTTTTCATTGTGACAATTTGCCGTTATGTTTTTCACATATACTCGGCAGTCCTGCCCATTTGAGTCATTTTTAATAAAATGGTATAAATAATTGATTAGTATGGGCATTTCATTTGTATCGTATTAACGTTCACCCCCTTCGAGAAAAATTAAGTACTAAATCGAAACGTTAGGATAGGTTCGAGTATTATACTGCACAAAAGATCAACGAGAGTTGACAGTGTAAGTACATATTTTTGAAGTTAACTTCCTTGCGCAAAATTGTCAACCAGTGAATTCTAACCAGTTCATAATCACGTCTTTGATGCTTATCAATGCAAAGAGAATAAGAACACAAACTGCTCTTAATTTTATGCTTTACGTCTTCGGTCTTCCTTACCCTCACATCTTTACTTCGCCCTTAATTTCACTCACGTTTTATAATACCAATATTTCCTAACCACCACATTCATCCTCACCCTCACTTTGTCGTTTCTAATTGGTTTTCATCCACATACAAGGTTGTGTCAAACAATGACCGAACTAGCTCTGTAGGGTGCCAACAGATCGCAGCGAGAGTGGCCTACAATATTGATAAGGCAGTGTGGCAAGTGACATCACTGTTAACATCAGGAGTTGTTATAGTGGTGTTTTTGTGATAACGTGTGTGTGTGTGTGGTAGTCGGACAGTTACTGATTACATCGTGGACAGAAAGCTGAAATAACGAGCCACAGCACAATGTCAGCAATATTATCGATTGTTCTCTGACGACCGCATGCACAAGTTCCCAAATTCGTTCCACATTTTCGGGGGTGATACTCGTGGAAGGTCTTCAAGGGACGTTCTACCGCTTTTGAGCGCCCGTCCCACTCGTAACATTGAGTACAACTTATCGCCGTAAACTTGGCGAAACATTTTCAATACCTCTGTGGCCGATTGGCCCAGTTGAACGCAAAATTCACGATGTCTTGTTGTACCTTTCTGTTCATGTTGTAATCGCAGACTACCACGCACACGTGATCACAAATCAACAACTCCCGATGTTAACACTGCGATGTTACTTGGCACACTGCCTTATCAGGATTTAAACTCTCTCTCTCTACGGGCGTAACCCTGTTGGCGCGCTACAGATCTAACATCCTTGTATGCCTCACCTTCACGTTGGAGTTTGATTTTCACTCTACGAAGCGGCCTTAGCTCAATTGGTAGGATATTGCGTTCGCATTCGGAAGGTTTTGGGTTCGAACTGTGCAGCCAGCCGGCCTGAGAAGTTTTCTCTAGGCTAATACCGGATGATACCTTAAGATTAGTTCCGGGTCGACTTCTCACGTTCTCTCCATGATCCTATTCCGACCTGAACCAATGCTGTAATTCAGTTCACCCCACCCTCTTTCTCATTAGAGAGCTGCCCTCATGAGATGTAATGACTGCGATTAACATTAAATTTGATATTCAAATAAGTAGGATTTAGCCCTTCGATTACGAATATCATTTACAACGTGAGGACCGGAGGTCGTTTGGATTCGATTCCCTTCACTTAGTAGTGCGAAAGCATCTGAAGAAAGAAAAAATGGAGTATACAATAGCCGCTAAGTGTAAGCGGATAACACACCAGAAATGCAACTGGTAGCAATTATAAATACTCGCAGAAGTGATTTTAAGGATGGCCAAATCTAGTTATAAAGGGCTCATTGTGTTACAGACGCGTCGTCAGAAATAAACTGTGGGTGGTGGGTGTTCACTGGTCAGGATTTATTATTTTACCTCCTGTTTTCACAAATAATAGAAGAGTTTTAGGAGGGGCCAATCTAGGAAGAGGGTCGCCTAACTCTTCCCTGGTTTGTGTGATAAGACGCCTGTAAGTATTGAAAATAACGTAATTTATATTATAGATTTCTGTGTTGAGTTTTACAGATTATGGTAACATGTAAAGATAGCGCGATGGTAAGTTATGCAGAATAACATAGGATTGAGTTGTGCCAATTTGACATAACAATAAGTAGTTAAGAGAACCGTGTAAAAATGTGTGAACCAATCTGTATGAGTGAGAGTGCTTGTGACTAGATAATAAGTTGATTTTTCTTCTTAAGACTGATTATAAACTTGTTTCTTGAGTGGCATGTGATGTCATTTATTTAATTTTCTCTTTGCAGATGATGTTGATGATGATGAAGTGCAATTATACGCTCCACCGCCACCTCCACCTAGAATTTCTTCGCGGCCTGAAACTCCTCCACCTCCGACAATTTCTTCTAAGTCGGATAACTCCCTTAGTATCGAAGAAACGAATAGGATACGATTGCGGTTAGGATTGAAACCATTACAGGTTGATGGCTCAGGCGGAAAATCGGAAGTTAAAAGTGATGGAGAGGAGAAGAAGGATGGCTTCCACTCAGGGGAAGGAGTCGATGTGGAAGAGTTCGTTCATAAACCTGCAGGTTGGTTTTCTTTCAATTTAACTCACGAAGCTGCTGCTCAAAGATTAACTATGAAAAACCAAGGTTACGTTACTCTCCTCCAGCCATTTTTGTTTATAATTCATGTATTATTCAGTTCACCTGAAAACAAAACATTCCAGTACCTACTTATTAGCATTCTGAAATATAGAAAATAATTTAGGGAGTGTCATGCTACGCTGAAGACTGTATTTAACTTACCTTCACCTACTGCCGCATTGATAGTTTCTAGGTTGAGTACAAACACCGTAGTTTAAATAAAACCAGGGATTCCGCCAGGATTTTCAGTTTGGGGGATGTAAAGTCAAAATTGGGAAGGGTGTATGTAACTGAAGTCTTGCATTCTTTCTATTGATTTTTAACCGTAAAACTTTTGAAGTTGGGGGGATGCGCTTCCACGGGAGGGGAGGGGCTGGCGGAATCACTGGTTTAAAACAAACTCCAGTGGTTTCGTAATTGAATTATTCTCGACGTAAGTGAATAATATATGCTGAATTCGATTCAGCACTGGAACGGCAGTGAAGTTCAAATTCTGCTGAAGGTCATTGGCATAGCTTTTCTCCAGTGTCAGAGGCTAATGCCTGGATGGTAACTAGAATTAGGTCGTACCGCTGTCTCACACCGAAAGAATGCTCGCCGCAAGGCTTAAGTCATAGATACCTGCCCAGCATATACCATATAAATAAATTCAAAGAAACTGTATAGATATACATTCGTAGTTCATAATTTTAACTAGTTACACAGAAATAAGAGTCTGTCTAGAATTTTGTGTTCAGTCTGAATTACCGTATGATGTGAAAGGCTATGAATTTTCCTATAATGAGAAACTGGATGAGGAACTGTAGTTTCGTATAGATCCTAGTCCATTTTATTTTTGTTGTTAGTTTCTAATGTTTACTGGTGTAATGTATGCCTAGATTCCTCCAAGAATGTTCTAATGGAGGATTTGATTTCGCCACGAACATGAAAGCCAAACGTCACAGCTAAGTCCCACCTAGTGAGCCCACACATACTTGCAATCAAAATCATTGTTTTTGGCTACCAAAGATGGCAGCAAACACTCGAGTCGTCTTCTAACCAATCAGGTGCGTCCCCTTAGCCGATGCTCTATTATTTTTTGGCTTCACACTCGCTGGGCATGAAATAGCTATAATCATATCCTCTGTTAGAACATCCTTGGATTCCTCTTATCTCGAATGGTTGACTTGGAAAGCTAGACCAGTGTTACCAGTAGCAATTTTTTTTAACTAAACCATGTCTTCAAAGTGAACAAAACTTACAATGAAATAATAGTAATAATATTTGTAGTGTAATGTCACTAAAACTTAGGTGCTTTTCAGAATAACCAATACTCGTTTCCTAGATATTTCTCGTTGGTGCAAATTTTGGTAGTAGTAGCAAATACTTCAGCGAGACTCTGGAAGACCTCTAATATTACGCACAGAGGGTCAACATTACAAATTTACTAAGCTTTTCGCTATCGAACCGGTAGCGTCGTCAGGCCTTGACAAAGGTTAAATGTGTTTTTAATTGTAAATCGTGCTATTTACGTGTACATATACATTTAACCCTTGTCAAGGTTTGATGACGCTATCGGTTTGGCATCGAAAGGCTTAGCAGTTTTCACTACAGAATTCTCGAGAGGATATATTTTGGCAAGTTTGATACAAAACTCTTTTAAGTTGTAACAAGTACAGCTTTACTTAGCAAATTTCTAGTAAGCATTCATTTATATGACGCAGAAAATCCAGGAGATAGAAGAAAACGGAAAGCCAGCCAAGTAACAGAAGACAGCTCGTTAAGAAAAGAATAACCAGCCAAAGCTAGGGACGATTAGAATTGAAACGTGGAGATCTTCAAGCGGATCCGATTAAATGTCTCGATGTGTGAAGAATTTAGTTCGACCACTTTCTACACGTACAGTAACGTACACACCGGAGACCAAACAAAAGAATTTAACATTTATACCACAAAACTCTGGATACCCGAACCTAGCGAGATTGAGGTCGAGATCGCAGTGAAGAAGTTGAATATTTCAAATTACCAGGAATTGACAACATTCCAACCGAATTAATTAAAAGCGGGAGGAGCTGCGCTAGTTAGTGATCTACATAAATAGATGAGTGCTATATGGAGAAAGGAGGAGCATTGAAGGGAATTGAAAACCTCAGTAATAGTACCGGTTTATTAAAAAAGGCTAACTAATAATTACCACGGAATCTCGTTACTCGCAACGCATTACTCCCCAAGTTTTGAGTAATATCCTGCTAAGACACCTAGGCGTGTACGTACAGGAAATAATTGGAAAGTATCAATATGCTCTCTTTTTAAAATGATTTTATTAACTCGCTTTCTTGTCTGTCTGTTCGGTACAAATTTTGCAATCGATTTTAAACTCACTTTTCATCATCCGATTTCTTTGAAATTTTGTAAACTTGCTTGCTTCCGAGGACAATACAGTATTCAATCATTAGATATATGACAGAATAATCCAATTAACTTTAATTAATTAAATAATTGGAAATTATCCTTAAATGCACGCAACGACGCATCTATTGTGTGAAGTTTGGGTTGCCTATCTCGCAGGGAGTTTAATATTCATCTATTATACAGAAAAAATAATTAAAAAAGGATTAAAAAAAACTTTTTTAAAGATGGACTCAAAAGTAAAAAAAAATAATAAATTGAATTAACCTTATGAATCTGAAAATAAAAGCGTGGGTGCTCTTGCTTACCTTATAAAATCATAATATCTAAGAGCACCCACAGTTTTATTTTCCGGTTCATAAGATTAACTCAATTTATTATTTTTTTACTTCTAGTCCATCTTAAAAAAGCGTGTTTTTAAATCATTTTTTAGTTATTTTTTAAATATATTTACATTGAACCAGATTTTCGCCTTGAGACAAGCATTAGAAAAGTAATGGAAATACAACGGGACAGCCCACTAGTTTTTATTGATTTTAAAGAATCATATGATTTTGTCTAAAGATAGTACTGTAATACCCTGGTACGATTTGAAATTCCGATGATTCTATCGAAAGAGAAAACTGCGTTATTCTGGTACGATTCGGAATTCCGGAAGAAACTTGTTCAGCTAGTAAGGATGTGTCTCAGTGACCTGAAAAGCAGAATACGTATAGGTAAAAATATGTCCAATAGTTTCGAGACTCTAGCTTTGTACTAGAATATTGGAGGACAAAAAGGGACTAACATTGGCTGGCTTGAACTAACTGTTCGTATACGCGGATCATGTATATTTATAAGGGGACGATACAAATGTACTACAAAGTAACTTAGTAGAAACTTGCGACAAGAGAAAACAAAATAAATACATAAGCCGAAACACGGGAATGAAGGAAATAGATACGAGAACATAACAGTTAAGAATGAGAACATAGAGAAAGTAAACAAATTTAAATACTTGGGAGCATATGTAACTAGCAAGAACGGGATCACGGAAAAAGTAAGACATCGCTTAACATTGGAAAACGCATGTTTCTATTTTTCTATTAAGTCCAGAAACTCCTAAGCTCGTGATTAATATCAAGAAAGTTGAAATTCAAAATATACAGAACGGTTATTGTGCCAGTGATACTTTATGGTTGTGGAAGTTAGAGTACGACCCTGACAGACGAACATAAATTGCGAGTGTTTGAAAATAAGGTTTTGGAAAAGATATACGAATCGAAACGAGATAAGATGATTGCAGAATGGAGGAGGACTGCATAATGAAGAACCCCACAGACTGTATAATTGTCCTGATGTTATAAGAATAATGAAATCACGATGGTTAAGAGGATCAGGAAATGTAACATGGATTGGTGAAAAACGAAGATTACAGTATACTCCATCATGGTTGTTAGGTCGGAGGGAAATAGGCCGTTGGGAAGACCGCAACGTCACATATTGGTCCGAGTCTCAAGAAGCGTGATCGAAATTGGTCGTGATTGTTTATTCTAATTTATTACTTTATTAATCACATTTAGTTTAGAACGTGAATACACGTAAACGGTTTTAGACCATTACAACAATTGTAATATAATATTTAAGAAACATAATCGAACTGAATGTGAACTCTGAATGGAACGAGAAAGTGTTTACACCTCAATACTATTCAAGCATTTTCTTTCCTTTGAGTAGACAATTGTAGAATTGAAATAGTTGGCAAAACGTAAAACATAATAGGAGTAAAATCTCATTGAATCGAAATTTGGTAGAGTTTGAAATTACAATGAAAATTAACAATTAAACGAGAGACAACCTTCATAATTTTCCTTTTCTTCGTCCTCATTATCTCCTTCCCAGTGGTTCTTGTTGATCAACGAAAGCTCCTCTGGACCTAAAAGTAATTGAAAACTTGTTTTTAGAGAGGTCAAAGAAGTTGAGGGACGGGTCTGCGCTTAATAGAAATCGCGTGAATTCATCAGCATTGCCCTTCGTTCTGGAATTTTTCAGCGTGTGGTGCTCTTTGTAGTACCTTACACGGTTTTCTCGAGTTTCTTCGCATAGCTCTCCTATGGGTATAACATTTCCAACTACACTGGACTCAGAATCTGTTCTGGTGTACAATTGTACATATCTTTCTACAGTTCCGGCCGTAGTATTTGCAGAATACATCCACATTTATTTCATAGCGGAAATTAATATATTTCAAAATAATGGCACAACGACTCATGATGACTTTAATCACATCTTAGATGCAGATAAAGATAGGGCGGCCAAAACCACCTAGTCATCTTCCCATCGTTTGTAGTTCTGAATCCAGGCTTGGAGACAGTAACAAGAAGTCTGATTTCTGTTCCGAATTCCTCCTGAATGATATTTTCTTCAGAAGTTTGTTTCTTATCTTTAGTAATTGCCATGTTTTGAAGTCCTGTTTGTAACTCATGTAGAGAATCCATGAAAAGAATCTGATATAGGCATAAAATAATCAAAAAGATCAAATCTGTATTTGTCGGTGTGCACAATTCGTTCTTGAATTCCATCCAAATTGTTCCTCTGGCTGATCTTGCTTTGCAAATGTAGCAACGACAGAACAAAACTGAGAGGCCTAAAGGCCATAAATAAGTTCAAATTCACAAACAGAAATGAGACGTTGTTTTCTTATTGCTCTGCTTTCGAGACTCACTTTACACCAAAGACAGGAAGATCAACTCGCAAAGCGCAGGTAACCGCAGCATATCTGTATTCATTGAGAGTTAGCCTAGCTGCTTTTAATTCATTAACTATTGTAGAAGAATGAACTTCAACGTACGCGACATACTAGGTTATGAAAAACATTGTAATGTCGTACCTGCAGGAACTTGCCAAATTCATATCGCATTGATAGTCTGAGTGGTCCAGCACCGTCTTGGAGAGCTGGTCTACTTTGGAACTTCCTATATAGCTGAAAAATTAAGGTTAGTGGAAAGCTGCGATCTCTAACGATAGATGGCAGCACTACCTCCGTATGACTAATGTATTTTCCCGTTACCTGAAATTGCAATGCTGCTTCTACAAATTCAAGCCTAGATAGTTCAAACTTTCAGAACAATTCGTTTCGATTATTTGTTTTCTTTTCTTGTTCATTGTTGAAAGTGTTTCGTTGTTGTAAATTTGGATATTCACTACAACAATCAAGCAATTTCAACAGCGAACGAAAAGATCTGCACGGATAAAACTCTTGACATATCTATGAACTAAGAGTAAGTCAATGCTGTCTAGTTTAATGATCTTATTTCACTCTATTTCTTAATCGTACGTACTAGGAAGTTATTTCTTCATAATTATGAATCAGTAAATTACTTTCATCACAAAAAGTAAATTATATCCTGAACATTGTAAAACTAAAGAAACAATCGATTGGCTTCATAGAACATTACCCCAAATATTCAATCATCTTTTTCAGTTCAAAAGCTCAGTACCATTATAAATAATTTGACAACGGAAAAGAACATTTATACAGCATAAATAAAATGTCTCCAAGTGCAACTAAGAATATCCTAACTCTTCATAAATTTTCTGATTATAATACATTTATTCTCAACTACCTTCATGAAACTTCAGAAGAACTACAGAATAATGTGAACCTTTCTGAGACAATTTTAAATGCAATTACAACCTCCAACCATAGCAATTATCAGAATATAATAATTAACTAGAAAATAGAGTAGCTTCGGGCAAGTTGACTCAATGTGCTACTTGTACAAGGTATCAAATATCAATACACAAGTTTAGAACTTCCTTAGAAATGAAGACAGGAGATGAAACAAGAATATTATTGGCAAAAAGAGATTCTTAATAATCTTATTCGCTGTTTTATAAACAAGAACAAGGTTTGAATTTGAAGAAGTTAACATTACAATTTCGTGCAACGTAAAAAATTACATTAGAGACATACGGAAGTAGTGCTGCCATCTAGTTTAGATATCATTGCTTTACTCTAACCTTAATAAAATGCTAAAACTGTGATACTCTGTTAACAAATATTAAACAATTACTTGATTTATGTACAAAGTTGTGTTTACGACATTATATTCACTTGTAACTAGTGGTGCATTTGTCATGTTCTACCGAAAGGTTGTTTTTTTTTTCCCTCTAGAAAATCTTGCGCAAAAGGCCAGAACTGAAAAGCTTAAGGAGAGGCTACAGGAGAAAAAGGAACGGCGGCATATCGAAGCGAAGTTGGCAAAAACGAAAACATTAGCAGAATCCGATGATGACGCTGATGATGCATTTGCCTGGGTACAAAGAAGTCGAAAAATGCAGGAAGAAATTGATAAGGCTGAAAAGCGGGTAAGTAATAAAGCACATACTAAGTTGTTTTGTAATTATTTCTGTAAGCGTCCACAGTAATACATAATTTAAACACTTCACGTATGCAATTTGGCGTAACTAATAAACGTGTCCCTATATAGTAGTTATGTATTTGGAGATGATTTCTTTAGAATAAATGAAAACCGGAAAATCAGTATTTACTTAAGAAGACGTCAACAAGTATTATATTTAATAAGATATTTTTATTAGTGTGGCACGTACTAAAATCTTGTGAAGACTTTCTCGAAACTACTGTCTTCTTTCCGCTTTTCTCCAGCACTGAGCGGCCGTAGTTCAGTTGCTATAGCGTTGTCTTCACATTCGGAAGGTTCTGAGAGCGATTCTAGCTCCCGGCCATTCTTACCGATGATGTTTTCAGAGGGTTTCTCAGTCACACCAAGCTAATGCCGTTATGGTACCTTCAGACTATTCCTTAACCGACTGCCTTCGTACATCTTCATTACCATACCCCGGTCTGAGCCAAAAGTGCCTAAAGATCATAAATATAATTTCAGATTCAAAATTTCACCGAGGCTAGTAATGCTCCTAGTGATATGATGCGTCAGTAATATATGGCCTGTAGATTTTTTAAAAATATAAAAGGATTTATTGTTTTAATAAGTACTATAAAAATGGTTC
This sequence comes from Lepisma saccharinum, assembly GCA_022664845.1. Taxonomy (NCBI): domain Eukaryota; kingdom Metazoa; phylum Arthropoda; class Insecta; order Zygentoma; family Lepismatidae; genus Lepisma; species Lepisma saccharinum. The sequence goes on along the minus strand of JAGDQP010006479.1, from coordinate 40,093 downwards.
AAACTTCTGATAATATAAATTATTATTACTGGGTAACACTTCCATGATCATTAGGTCCTTGATACCTATTGATAAAACACAGTGACTATGGAAAACTAGAACTAGTCAGGGTTATGGACAGAAAACTCAGTTACTTCTATTCAGACTTAAGAATTTAACTTGAGTATAAAGCTATAAATTAACTAAGGATTATGAAAATTTCGCTTTTTTTTAAAAAAAAGTAATGTTGACATCTTTCATATATATATCTACATAGTTTCTACTTCACTGATTTCCAACTGACCGCTGTGAGACTTTGGAGCAGGTTCTCCTTCTCGGAGAACAAACTGAGAGAAGTAGTGGGAGTCAAGGAGGAAGGGTAATTCATGTAGAGTCATGGCGGCTAGGTCTGTTCCATATTGTGTGCCCGCCCTGCTACAGAAGCACACCATAACGTCGTACACAGTTTCGTTGAACCTTTATGTACTCGCCGAGGGACGTCATCCCTCAAACTTGTGAGAAATTTTGGCTATAAATGCCTGTTTGTCGTAAATAAAAAAATAATTCAAATATTACGTACAAATATCTTTAGTTAAACTAGAACAAGAAGGATACTATTGTTTGTAATTTGAGAAAGTTGTATTTCAAAATTAACTAAACATTATTTTCATATTTTAGGCAAAAATGTTGGAAGAGCTTGATGCAGAGTTTGGTGTTGGTGACCTGGTAGACGACGAATTTCGAAATGATAGGAGACATGCTTATTCGTCAAATGATTTAAGAGGCATGCGAGTGGAACACAATATGGTAAGTTTGCGTTCGTATAATAGGTACGGGAATACAGTGTTTTTTTCATGTTTTTTAATTAGCCCATGTGCATTGACGTTTAACGTAATAACAAACATAGGGAATATTACCAACCAGTAGTATAATGTCAAATAATTATTTATTCGCATATGCGCTCTTCATGCATATAGGTTATGCAATATTAATTATGTACACCTCAGTTGTGAGAGGTGTATTTGATATTAGACAAACGGTTTTTGCATTTCTAGTAGCGACGTATGTATATAGGAAGTATTTAAAGGATCAGATTCCAAATAAATCTTACGCTTTTGTACAGAGCATTTTGTTAATTTTGGAGTTAGAAAATTTAATAATGTAAAAATAACAGAAGATTCAAGGTATCAGCTGAGATTGGTACTGATGAGTGTAATACTGGTTTATGCTTGTTTTTTTTATCATTAAAACAGTTTGATCTCATGTCGGCATTTCTCTTTCATTTGAGACTTAAGCTCTTGCCAACAACAGACATCGAAACTTCACAGTCCTTACGTTCGTGACTTGGATTTCACGTTCGTACTCTTTCAAATGACACCGCACGTCTTGTCACCAGTGGAGGTGAGTCACCCTGTGTCGACAGTTGTCGGATTATCTACGTGACATTCGGTTGGGGGTAAAGTGCTCCCTGACTGAAGTTTACCATGGTTGTCTCTGTCTCACTAGGCGTATGAGCTGATGGTGCCTGTACCTTATTTAAAAGTGGTGCCCATCAATGAATGTTTCGGTTCTGACGGAATCAAACTATATATGCTAGTCAAACCCAGAAATGTACAATGAAGATTGGTGTATTCACAATCAGTGATCATGTATAATAATAATAATTCACAGCCACATTCAATTTAATGCTAGGTGAGGCCTCTTCCTGATGGAGGAGTTGGTGTACTGCTAACGCTGACCAGACGCGTTGGAAGAGGAGAGCCGAAGCTCTAAACTGGGATCGCCACTGTCTTTTATTCACAGGATGCTGGATGGACACCGTTCCAGACCCTCTCGCTTCGGAAAAAATCTTGGCAGAGCCGGGAATTGAACCTGAGAACACGATCAATAATCATGTATCGGTGTGTAAGTAAAGTGAATGTGGCACAATTGTTTTTTTCTTCATGATAATTTACGTCAACAAAACATAGTTGCACGTCTTGCAATTAAGATCAAAAGCACTGAACTGCTGAACAAGACTATATTATTCGTAAAATATAAATTACACGTAACGTTTCGACCTTCTAGCAAAGATCCTCATCAGACATACACTGAGTCTGTACAAAAAATTACACACACATAAATACAAGCCCAATAATCTACCTGTTCCCTCATTGGCCGAATCAAGCAGCCAATCAGAGACGCCATAAAACATCCCATGTTAACAAAAGAGAATCAACATGAAGCAAACTTAGAGCCCCCTACCACCTCAATTAACATACATATCTCTGTGTTTGTCAACAATCATCTTCCATTCTTTATTAATGCTAAAACCTTTGGTCCAGTTCATTAAGTTCTTATCTACTTCTTTTTCTATCCACCAAGACTCTTTCCATTTTCTAGGCCACATACTATCTTCATGTTCTAACACAATCACTTTTTCCCAGGCCACATTATGTTCTTTTTCTTTTACATGTTTGAATATAGCATTACTCTCTCTACCATATTTCACATCGCTTTTATGTTGTTTAATTCTTTCTTTCAACAATTTACCCGTCTCTCCAATATACTTCATATCACAATCCTCACAGTTAATACAATAAATGACACCTTTCTGCTCCTTCCCTTTATCCTTTCCTTTACTTCTGACCAAATCCAACAACTTTCTACTACCTTTTCTGTACACTCTTACACCCTGCTTTCTTAACATCTTTTTAATAATCTCTGTGTCCTCTCCTAACCCTATAATGCCTTTCCATACCACCTCTTTTCCTTCATCCTCTCCTTCTCTTCCCCTAGAATCCACAGATGCCTTTATGATATCCCTTTTACTACACCCATTCTCATATAGCTGTTCCTTAAAAACTTTTATTTTTTTTTATAATTTATACTTTAATACTTTAATTAATACTATATTTTTTTTATAATTTACGTACATCATATCTGTGTTTTGAATATCGATGAAGAAATTAAGATACTGCTTTTGCAAATACATGTTGTACGTGGATAATTGATGTGGTAGGTAATGTAAAGTAATATTTCTATTTGGATGTAGATGCATAACGGGACAATTTCTTTGTTTTTTACAGGATCGGTTCTCTGAGGGAAGGGCTGTTATTTTGACGCTTAAAGATAAAGGAGTATTGGATGAAGACGATGATGTCCTTGTGAATGTTAACATGGTTGATGATGAAAGATACAAAAAGGTAAATTTTTGTTGCATTAAGTAAAGTCTAGTTTCTGAGTGATGTGTTGGTAACTACAAGTGAACGTGCAACCTGATAGTTTTCATGGTATTTTTGTTTTCGTGTTGTGTAGCGTATCTTCTAGACAAATGTTTTAAACGAGTCATGATGTTCTTCTTTAAACAAAAAACAACGACTTGGTGTTTGAAACGGAAGTCCGTACCATAGACTACACGACAGGAAAACACAAAACAGGCATATTTTCAACATGCCAGCATGTTTTAAAAATCTAATTTGTGTCCCAACATTAGTTACGAACTTGTGTGCGATTTCTTTATTAATTACTAGTACAGAATTAGGAGCTACTTGAATTCTAATTAAGTATTTTTATTGGTTTAAGGAAGTAGTACAATTTGAAGGAAACACTCTTCCGTGTTGTGTATCGACGCACTGTTTGTGAGAGGAGGAACGGATTAAACGGGTCTCTTCTCGTCTCTTTCTATAGATTTTTAACATGCTCTTTTGTATACCCACCCCCTTTTTTTCTTCAAGTCTGCTTATATCTGTAAATCTGTTTTCATAACCCGTAGTTGATACACCTAAAAAATATTGTCAAATTCATGACAAACACGTATCCTGCGAACCGACCTCCTTTTGATTTTTAAATTTTTAGTCATAAGTGATAAATAAAAATACAAGTGC
>JAGDQP010006479.1:0-35848 GCA_022664845.1 Lepisma saccharinum | reverse complement strand
TCAATCGACAAGATTTCGAGATCGCTGTCCATTGTATTTCATAGTAATTTGTAAGTTCTAGTGCGCTATGAACTTAGATTTTTGATAGTACTCTTAGATTTTGAAATATTTTGAAAAAATGTAAAAAAAAAAAGGGGGGGGGGTTGGAGCGAGGAGCCCTGTTAACGGTAGAGATAGAGTATGAATATAATTTTCGTTTTAAATATTTTTTAAACGTTTTAAATATTTTACTTAATATTAATTTTATATCATCGGTAACATCTTGACCCAGCTTGTAGTTAATTACGCTTATTACATAACTTTAATTCTATTACCGCCTCTGCTTTCAGTATCTCCAGTAACGTAACGTAATGAGCAATTTAATGCAATAAAGAAAACAATGAAATCACTATGTTGTACCACATGTGAGAGAAGAGAGCTCATAGCCGATACAACTGGTTCAACTAGGACTTTATTTGCTGTGGAATATATCTCGACTTTAGTACTTTTCGTTAGATTGAAGTTTTCAGCTGTATCTCTCATTCCGTTAAAGAGACTTGCATGCTCTAAGCAAGTAACCCAAAACACGATCACAGACATCAGAGCTAGAGGTTTTGCCAGGACTTCGAAACGAAAAGGATGTAGATGGATTTTTTTTGGGGGGTAAGGGGGGCGGGAGTTTAAGGGCGCTTATCGTTTTTCGTGCAAATTATTTTAGCATCTAGATGGTTGTAAGAAACTTCTGGGGAGTATTTAAAGACTACATGTAGGGGGCTGGTCGTAATCAGTCAGAGGCATTTCCGGTTTTCGTCGTATGGCTGTGAATTATAAAAGAAGTTTCTTTAAAAGCAAATAAATAAGAACAAACATGTTCGGAGGACTAACATTGCGGTCTATAAACTTTTAAACAATAATGGTAATCATTAGTTAAGATGTGTTCATATATTTCAACTAAATATGGATTTGGAAAACTAATTCAACATAACCGCTAAAAAAAATCACTTAAAACAGAGGCTAACATTACCGTTTCTGAGAGAAAAGACGGTTAAGAAAATTATACCTTGTACTTAAATGTAAATAACATACCACATACGGAGATGCCAGATATGACCTACACCCTTAATAATGCATTATAATCGGTTTTCTGTGTAGTATATCTAATGTTTATTTTCTTATCAAAACACTTACGTAATAATTGTACACCTTTTAATATTCTGTTCGTAAGCTTATGTTGTTCATTTTTGTGTGTTTGCTTATAGAATATTGAGAGGAAAAAGATGAAACCTCACCAGTTTGGATACAATGTGTATGACGATCCAGAAATTGACGAATTTGGGAACGTCAAGAAAAGTGTTTTAAGCAAGTACGACGAAGAAATTCAAGGAGAGAAAAGGACTAGTTTTACAATTGGTGGTAAGTTTCCTTAAAAATGTATGTTGGAAGTCCAGGCTCTAATTGATCGTGTTTAGGAGATAATTAGCAGAAAAAGGCACGTACTATAAAATTATGATATTAAAGCAGGTTATAAGTTGTCATTTTTTTTTGTCCAACTTAAGACGAAATACGTTTTGTAGTTAGTTTGTTCCTTTCCATGAATTCTGTCATAGAGATTGTGGTAAAAACAATAACTATGTATATTTAAAAAAGTAAAAAAAAAAAAAATCATAAAAATTAGTGTAAGTGCCAAAAAAAAGTGTTAAATACAAGTTTCTCAACATGTAAAAAGGTTGTCAAACGCAAATATACTTTTAGCCACGTACTCTTCACACACGCCGCTCGCTTCTTCAAACATCCACTGCTAATGCAAAAAATCGTGTAAGCAAGCAACATAAAATAAATAGTCAAGTCAATGTTTTGGTATTTTTTCCAAAGAAAAAAGAAAAAAAAAGTTTACAACGAAAAAACCAAAATTAAGTTCTAAACTCGTAATCGTAACGCCAAAACGAAAACATTAAAATCAAAATTAGCACCAAAGTTAAGTTCGTTGCACCAGATATGTGCACTGCGAGCTTAAACACAACTTAACTTAAATTACCAAATTGTAATAATAATAATAAAAAAAACTTCGTGTAAGTTGTTAACAGCTTATTTATTAGTTCTATTAAAGTCTCATTTTTGCCACCTCTTATACATCGGAAATTTCGTTAAAAATGTTCAAAAAGTAAATTTTCAGTTTTTGTTTATTAGCAGGCAAATTGCCAAAAGCTAAAATTTCCAAAATGTCGTCATTTGTTAAATAGAAAGTTATATGTTTTGTTTACTAGTACCTTATCATCCCAAATTTAGTAAGTTTAAAAAAAATATCAGTATGTTTATAAAAAAAGACCATAGCCAAAATAATACCAAATCTACTAACCCCCATATTCTCAGCTGTACTACGGCTATGGTGGTACAAAGTCCAATCAATTATTAACACAGATTTTAAACCAACAATCAACTATATCACAAGGTTTTTTCGCAGTCACACCAGGCAAATTCCGTAATGGCACCTTCAACGTAGGTGCTGGACACCTTCCGGAGTCCTTTCCCCTCCCCTATCCTAGCCGGAGCCTTAGATGCGTAAAGGACATAAACAGAATTCAATTACGTTTTATAAGAACACATCTTCCATCCGCCTTCGTGCACGCTTACACGAGTTTTGTTTTGTAGTCTTATCTGATAATTTCAGCCATACGATTTTCCTATAAACTGAACCGTGGATATTTGTGCTCCTGGTATTTTTTTTTAACACAATTTCCTCCTAGAGTCGAATATCACATCTTTGGCTAGAATCAAAATATTTATTTAAAAAGAAAAAAAAAAATCTTTGCATTTGCTCTTAAGTTGCGTAGTTAGTACAGACAACTTGTGCCGTTAATTTCGGTACAAAACCTGTAATGATAATTGCCGACGAGATAGCCGTGTAGTCTTAAGGCGTTAGGCCAGCGACTTCAATCCCGCGAGGAACATGTATGTTTCTGGATTTTAACTAACAGAGCCTTAGAATAAACTCGTGACGGGCTGAAGTCAAAATTTACTAGAATGGCCCATACAAAATTAAGTAAACCAAATTTTTTGTAATGAATATTAAGTTTGGTCGTTACAGTAGGCTTTGTACATGTTTTGAAATAACAAATTTTAATAAACAGGGTTGTTGAAATTTTGAAACCTGTACAGAGCAGTATTAAGGTCTTCTTTATTATACACAAAATAAAACATAACTCGCGGTTTCCTCTTTCTTTCTCACATATCTTCAGTTTCGATTTTCGTGTGTGTCGCATGCGCATGTTGTCAGAAGTTTGAGTTGAGTGTGTATTATTTTTGTAGGAAGTGAAGATCCAGCGCTGAGGAGAGCTAAGGAAGTTCAAACAGTTAAGCAAAAGTTAGAGAAGAAAAGGTTGGAATCTCTGGATCTACCAGCTCCTCGACTAGCATCAGAATATTACACTGAAGAGGAAATGGTAAAATTCAAGAAACCGAAGAAAAAGGTAAGAATTCGTACGCGGTTGAGAAGTTCTCTTTAGGTCCTTTTTATGCATGGCATTTCTTTCACGTGACATGAGACCAGCGCGAACAGAGGGCACTGTAAAATAGTACTTTTATGCAACCGCGGCGACATTTTCTGCTGTCGCGTTCTGATCAACCGGTGTTCGTGTTCTACAAAACGCGAGAAGCAAAATCCCGTAAACGATGGGGATGTTTATACAATCGAAGTTCTTCCATTCCCCTTGAACCTGCTATCACTCCCATGTGTTGTTTTTACCTCTGTATATCGAAGGACTGGTCAGGAAGACCTCGATATTTCGAATTTTCATACTTGTTAGGCTTGGCACCGCACCTCTATATATCGAAGTTTTGATTGGAAAACCTCTATATATCGAAGTTGTGATAAAATCTGTACTGTACTGTATTTAGACGAAACTCAGTTTGTTCTTTGAACGACGAACGATGTGTCATTACCACCTTGCGTAGATTCCTTCAAAAGAAGATGGTTATGAGTGATCGGACAATCCAGTCCATTGCTATTCTGGACGATGCATTGGATAAAGTGACACTTGCAGGTACACAAACTTCAATTTCAGATTTGTTTTCAAAGTTGTAATTTTTTTTTTTACAAAGTCGTTACATAATTTGCCTAAATTTAATAATCAATATAGGCTTTATTTTTCTATTACAGTACGTATTACTGTAACAGTCTGTAATTCAATAAAACACAGACATTTTAAAAATTAAAATACAGTACCCTTTAATTACATCAAATTAATGATGAGAAACACGTCCAATAACTGTTGTTTTTGTTGTTGTGAACCTCTATATACCGAAGTCAGTCAGAAATCACCTTGATAAATCGAACCTCGGTATATCGAAATCCTCGATAATTCGAAGTTTTGTCGTTCCCCTTGAGGTTCGATATATCGAGGTTCCACTGTATAAATACTAAGCTCGTGTTGCCAGGCGTTCTAAAGTCCAGCAGCTCAGAGGTTTCTTTATTTTTCCCCATCGTATACATAAATCGTTGCCCAGCTACTTTGGCGACATGTAGTATGTGCATGAAAGGTACAAAAGAAAATGTCTTGCAATCTGTCATATAGCTACGCAGAGAAACGCTGTCCATAAAAGGGGCCTTAGGGTCCTTCTACACGAGCGGGAAAACGCGGCAGTTTTATCGCGAGGTAACTGTGCCTTCTAACGAAAGCCATGCTTTTACATATATGTGTCAAATCGCGCGTTGAAAACGTTCGTGTAGACGTATATTTAGAAGCATGGGTTTTGTCTGAAGGCGCGTTTGTTCGCGATTGAACCACTGCATTTTCCCCGCTCGTGTAGAAGGATGTCTGAGTTGTTTGTTCTTAGTAGATATTTCTATGAAAGTTGATCGTCATTAATCCCCGAAAAAGAAACTAATTGCGATTTAACGAATGCGTAAATAATACTTTTATGGAAGTAATTTTGTTAATTTTTCTGCCTTGTTAATCAATTTAATAGTTTTATGTTGCTATTTCGTTAAAGTAATTTTACTTTACCCTCATGCACGTTAAACAGTTTCATTGTTTTACGTTTTATGTTGCAGTTTTATGGTAGTTATTTACTCTTCTACGTAATCTGCCTCATTGTTCCATATTGCAGTGTATTTAGTTTTTGAGGGTCGATACGAGAATTCGCATAACCTTTTCGTTACTATGGCACAAGCTGTTTGCGCCGTAACTCGTGAACAATACCACGTATTAAAATGATACTTGCTATACCAAATATAGTTGGGCCCTTCTACAACTTACGGGAATTTTGTGGTCGTAGGTCGTAAGGCGACGTCACGCACTGAGTCCCGAACATTTTGGATTTTGGAATAACAATTCCCCAAAAAATCAGTTATTCAACCGATTTTGCTTAAAATGGGGGATATTGTATAGGTCGATAGGCCACGCATATGGCATGAATGATCACACCTATAGAGGGGCTCAGTAAGTAAAAATGGGGGGCAAAATGGAACTTTTTAGAATGTGAAATTTCCCTTTTCCCGCTAATTTTTTGCAAGTATAAAAGAAAAAAAAAATGGCAGTATTTAAAGTTCTTCTGAAGACTATTCCAAAGAGGCATAACTCATCTCTCTGACAAATAATACCTGAGATATATAGTCAACGAAATTCTCTGAAAATGGACCTCATTTTTGAAGAGAACAAAGGAATTACGGTTATATCTGCCGAACCATAAATCCGAGAATTCGGAAACTTGATCAGTTACGAATTAGTGCCTCTCTTAAGATGAAATGCATATGTAGAAAATCCCACCTACTTTCATTTCGGAACTCAGTGAGGGTGGGATAATCGGGGGATTTTTTATATATACAAAAACTTCCTTTTTTCCCATTGTTTTTGTGGGAGTTGTGCTCTAGAACATTATACCAATTTATTCTATAGACTATAACGAATACATGAAGGGGTTACTTATAATTTTACTAGAATTGCAGGCTGAGCACTATGAAATCAAAGTATCCATGTTGATAAACCAGTGTTCGTGATATTACCAAGCTACTATGGTATAGAAAACGAAACTTTCAGGAGTTGTAGGGTTTGGATCAAACTTTATTTTGAACATATTTGTAATATTTGCAACGAGGAGGGGACTGCAAAGGAAATGGAACTCAAAAACGGATTTGAGGGGGGAGGAGATAAAAGATCGCTTTGGCGGCTTTTTTCGTTACTTCTATGGTGGATGTTACCTTCTAAAACCTTACACTAATTTAGTCTATTGCTCATGGCACATACGACACGAGGGATCAGTCATTGTTCTGCTGTACCTGAGCCAAAGTTGCCTAAAGACCTTGAAAACTAAATTCAAAATTCAACAAATGCAGTGAAGCTAAGAATAAAACAAAATTTACATATTGATTTTTTTAAATGAATTTCAACATATATAAGAAATTTTGTAGAGGCTACTATTGGAAGCAGATAGAGAAATGATGTGGGTCTACAGAAAATAAATTATCCACCAAATCAAAGTATCTGTTCGGAAGTTCCAGGCGAAACCGGAAAATCGCGTTTTTTTTTAAAAAAAAATACAAGAAAAATAGATCTTTGCCTCTCCTTCCCTCCCTTGTTAATAAAGTTACATCAAAGAACTCCAGTGCATTTTATTCCTTGAACTACTAGAAAAATAAATAAAGAAAAAATAAAAGAGCCCATTGTTTTCGGACAGTTACAGCCAGAGTTGCAATTGTTTAAAAAATAGTCGGGGAACTTCAACAAAAGTCGCCGTAACGAAAGGGTTAAACTATGTTCAGACATTATTCATATTACAAAACGGAAGTGACTATTCTAGAAGGATAATGTTTAAAATGATTCATCCGATTTGAGGTGAATTGAGTTTATAACACCAAAGGGGTAACTGATACATCAACATTGAAGGAAAATCCATAAAATATCATTTCATATATCTAATAAGTGCCCTCCCTATGTGACTTCTCTTAGTAACACGAGCAAACATCGAGACGAAAGTCAGTTTCCCGCCTTACACGATCTAGCATGTCAGTTGTCACACACGCATGTAAACTCAAAATATGTAATCCATTGGAAACGGATTAATCATTTGAATAATCCTGTATTTACTAATGAAATAATACTAGCAGTAGATTTACATCAATATATCGTGATTTATTGCAGCCTCGCAAGATCCGCCAGAAGCCTTTAAGAGCTGATGACCTGTTACCTGAAAGTAATTCGGTGTCCCAAGACCTTGGTTCTCGTAAGCACAAGCGACATCATGCAGATGGGAATAATTTCACCCAGGTGGAGCCAGATGTAGATTTTGATTTTACTAAAGTGAAAGTGAAAATAGAGCCTGGATTGGAACCAGAACCCATGGATGTCGATGATGTACCTCGTAAGTATAGCTGTTTGTTTTCCTTTCTCTCTTTGTTTCATTCTTTCTTCTTTGTTTTTGTTTGTTTCTTTATTTTCTCTCTTTCTTGTTTGGTTTCTTTCTTTCGTTTGTTTCCTTTCTTTGTTTTTTCTTTTTGTTAGTTTGTTTTTTCGTTTGTTTTCTTTCTTTGATTTTCTTTTTGTTTTTTTTTTCTTGCTTTCTTTGTTTTTGTTTCTTTCTTCCTTTATTTTCTTTCTTTCATTCATTTTATTTCTTTTGTTTGTTTCCTTTATTTTCTTTCCGTCTTGTTTGGTTTTTCTTTTTTTGTTAGTTTCTTCCTTTGTTTTCTTCTTTCTTTGATTTTATTTCTTTCATTTGTTTCCTTTCTTTGTTTTCTCTTTTTCTTTGATTTTGTTTTGTTTGTTTGTTTGTTTTTCTTGCTTTCTTTGTTTTTGTTTGTTTCTTTATTTCTTTCCTCTTCGTTTGTTTCTTCCTTTGTTTTCTTTCTTTCGTTTGTTTTCTCTTTTTTCTTTGTTAGTTTCTTTGTTTGTTTTCTTGCTTTCTGTGGGAGAAATTTGTATTTCAGGATTCATAAGTGAAACTAGAATTAATCGTACAGTACTGTTTCAAACCTGAAGACATGACATTATATAAACACCAAGGTTGGTAGTGTAGGGAGGGAGGTGAATTTCAGTTTGTTTAGGTTTCGTATCTGAGTGATACATCGAATAGAAGCGACACGTACTTTTCATGGCAATGTTTCCCGTTCCTTTTTTAAATCCATTATTAATTTTACAATTAACTAAACGAAAGTCTGGACATCGTTGGTATGGCAAATGAAACGATCTCGTTCTTCATTTACAGCTCAGTCAATGGAGCTTGCTTATACTTGAAGTTCATTTTTGTGTGATTTGCATTACGTGGTAGGGTATGTTAGGTAAGGAATTATACTGGACAGGGTCAAAATATTCACCCCCTGTGGTCCAAATTTGGAGATCAGACAGTCTACGGAAAGAGAGAACCGTAGAAAGCCATTTTTCAGTCTGCATCAGATTGTGTGCCTGTGTTACCTCATTTCACAACCTTTTTGGAATTAGAAATTTTCCCATTGGCAATTTTCTTTAAATTGAGGGTACCACGTTCACTTATGACAGTGTTTCTCAACCTTTTCCAACTCACGTATCCCTTGCAGTGACAACACTCGAATGCATACTTGTTCGCTGCACATTCGTCAAAATAACAAAGCGATTGAATGGGACTTTTCTCTAGGTTTAAAACTAAGAAAACCCACTTCTAGACATGTCATAACGTTTAGTTAGTGTCATTTTGACTTAACTATGTTGACGTATGTTCTTGTCTCCGCCATTATTCATGTTTTTACATATTCTTATGGATATGCGTAACTCACGTTGAGTATCACCGAGTTAGGACACAGCCTTTTAAAGTGAGGTTACTTACAGTTGGAATAATATGGTCATTAGTATTGGTTCTTTATATTTCTAGCTGCTTCACCAGAAATAACAGACGTAAAACTGGACCTGGACGATAGTGAACTGGAACTACAGCTTGCTCTGAATAAGGCACGGAAACTGAAGCAGAAGGAAGCTGCAGACGCTAAGGCTCCTGTGGAAAAGGTAAAGTAGGACGACGATATTACTCCACCAATAAAACTCTTTTCGGATATTCGTTGTGTGTTAATTCAACCTTCCTGCTAACATCGTTAGGGGACCTTGTTTGATGTTTTATTTCTATATATTAATGGTAGCTGTTCTTGAGTGGGTGAATTATTTCCATTAGCACCTGTACCAGTTAGGCCTTTGATAGCAGAGCTGTAGAAAAAGATAATCCCGTTCGGTCTGTCCGTCCGTGTCCAGGAAGAGAGGTTACTTTTTGGATACTCCCCCTAATCGCTTAAACGAATAAAGGTTAGCTTATAAGTAGTCTTTAACTGGGCTTAACGCTTTTGAAACTTCGAAATCAGATCCGAGAGTATGTACTGAACGTGGCGATTTCTCGCCCGGGGAAGTATTCAAAGCGCATCCGCGAGCGATTTTAATTACTAGATCATGGGTGAGGATTGCGGATTTTTTTCGCATTATCCACATTCTCTGTCTTGCTATTCTTTGCTGCTGCAAATAGCACAACATTTAGAGTGTTTTCTTAGTTTTAAGATTTAAATCAGTTTCAGGATAGAATTTACGAATTTTGGTTTACATAATGACGTAACATCTATTCATTTTCTGAGAAGACATGTTCTGCAAGATCTAACTTATTTGAAATATATTTTGATCTTGGTCTTCGCTTTCTCTGTTTCCTTTCTTTTAAGTTCTCTTTTGATAAAAAAAAAATCCTTCACTAATTCAAATGGTAATTACTTTAGAAAAAAGTGATAGTCGGAAACAAGTTGGAAGATCCATGCACATATTGGTCGCTAGACTGGTTGAAAATTGAAACATGTTCTCATATTTACGGGTAGTTAGTTGTTTTAGCACTGAGCTATTAGCTATACTGTTGATAGCTGTGCATATGTCCGTGCCGCTGGTAGTGTAGGAACGCCATGAAAACGTGAATTTTTCATTGATTCGCAGTCAGTTCAACAGCTTGTATCCTTTAAGATGCTGTAAAGACCATTAAAGAAAAGATTAAATCAAAATTTTAATGATTTTTTTTTTAAGGTTGCGTTGTCTATACTAGAGAAGCAGCAACAAGAAGAGCATGAAGCATTAATTCGAGCTCAAGGATCAATAGTACTGAACGCCACCGCTGAATTTTGCAGAACGTTGGGCGATATTCCTACGTATGGCTTAGCTGGTAATCGTGATGAAGATGCTGATGAGCTGTTGGTAAGTGAATTAGAGTTTTATGGTAACAGTTCCTGACAGTTGTTCTTTACGAGATGTATACCCAGATTCAATGATAATGGCCGATGGAACTACTATTCAGATATAAAATACGTGATTCATACATATGTTGTGCTTGCTGACGTAATTTTGGTTCAGTCATGCCAGATGAGCATGTTTTATTGGTCGTTTTGTGTGAATGTGAGTGTACATGGAGAAGTACAGAACAGAAATGTGTCCCAATTTGTAGGTTGTAAAAGCAACGAAGAGGGTATGTTAGAAATACAGCAATATTTAGGACTGAATTCCTTTCATGAATACAAGAGATGTGCACTAAATAACTTCCTTTGCTTCTTAAAACACTTCTTATAACGGCCAATTTGTGTCCACTTTCATATTTTAATACTATTTAATGTGATTCAGCTTCAAATATGCTTAACGTCAACTCCATGGAATTAAAATTCCCTTAAGTGTCATGTTTAAGACATGTTTTTAATATTCGTGAGTAGTTTTCCAGTTAATTTTCAGCACTTACTCTTCACAGTAGTTTAGTTCAAAACATGAATTGTAATTAAATCGTAATATAAACGTATTATTATGAGAATTACATTTAATGAAACACATGAAACCCGGTTTTTATATCAGTTATGCTTGATGACCTCACTCTATGGATCGACAAAAAATAATTTGTAATAAAAGTAGAAAACTGGCAACATTTCACGTCATTTTTGCATGCGTTAAACTGAAAGCAGCCATCTTATTCTTGTTTGAGTGGAACTACAAGGAAGACACTTCTACAGTTGACTTATTGTGGAACAGAAGCGAGCGTTAGCATTAGGTGTGCCTCACTTACTCATCATCAACTCCATGGAACTCATATCATTGTATTTTGTTTCAATTGCCATTTTCTTTAATCTTGATCAGAAGCCAAACACTAAAAACTTCATCCATTCTTCATTATAGAATTCAGTTTTCACTGTAAGAAACATGGCAACGAGAAAAAGACAAAAACGTCAACTCCGTGGAAATTACTTTACATTCTGGAAATGGAATGAATAAATAATAAAATATTTATTTCTAAGTATCTTCAGTATCTACCCACAATGTTTCTAAGATTATTAAAAACTAACGTCTTTTGCAATTAAAACTGTTGCTTTTATTAACTATTAAAAAGATCGATTTTTGGAAAATGGTCTATTTATGACAAACTTTGTCGAGAAATGTGTAGTTTCAGAGCTATCCAAAGTTCGCGCGGCACGGTCACAGATGACGTGGAATGTATTTGAACAATGTTCTCGATTAAATAGTTCACCGTAGTTCGGATTCCCCACAAAAGGCACGGTAGATAAGCGTATAATACGTTCCTGGCAGCTACACATGTCAGTCATAAACTTTCTTCGCGTCCAATTTTGCTTCGTATTTCTTAAGCCGATCCACATATAACGCGTGGTCGGCTTCCTTGCTATTTTCGTCACCAAACTCTCGTATGTTTTTAGCTATGTGGACGTAGAATGGTTTCCCGTAAACTTGGAAAATGAATATGACCGATGGCTTATTTACTGTATACCTTGCTCTTTAAGAAAAGATAATGAGGCTATTCCACAAAAGAGAATCGAAGTTTGATTTGAATTTAATTTGTAAGGCTTGTAGACAACTTTGCTCAGGTCGGATGGATGGTGATGGGATGAGTTGGTGGAATGAAGAAGGAAACTGGAGAACCCCGAGAAAATCCACGTACACGGTGTTTGTCCACTACAAATCCCACATGGTACGAGGAAGGTTTCAACCGACGAATCCAAGCACCAGTCGAAGTTTCATTTGGTGTAAGAAAAGCCTTAACAAAGGTCTTAATGTTTTATTGTTATTTCGCAGCACCACTGGTCAGTGATTGCTGTACCTCAGTTGAGAATAGCCATTGTAACAGAACGATTCAACCACATTGTCCTAAAGTTAATAATTTGAATTGAATAAAATAATAGCTTGTGAAGCTAATCCGAGTCTTCATTTTTAACCAGACTGAAAGTAAGAATGGTGTGTGAAAGATGAAATAAGGTGAATTATAATGAAATTTCGAGAGAATTAAATTATCATTTAGTGAGTTGATTTTAAAGACTGTTACCCACACTGTGTGTTCGTTAGCGTTTACTCATTTTGTGTTCGTTATCGTTTACTCATTTTGTGTTCATTATTGTTTACTCATTTTGTGTTTGTTATCGTTTACTCTGTGTTCGTTACCGTTTACTTATTTTGTGTACATTATAGTTTACTCTGTGTGTTTGTTATCGTTTACTCTGTGTTCGTTCCCGTCTACTCGTTTTGTGTTCCTTATAGTTTACTCTTGTGTTGGTTATCGTTTACTCATTTTGTGTTCATTATAGTTTGCTCTATGTGTTTGTTATCGTTTACTCTATGTGTTCTTTATCATTGCAGGATTTTGAGAGAGAAATGATAGAAGAAAGAAAGAGACAAGAAGAGGAAGGAAGAAGAGGGGCATGGAATGAAGTTGAAATTGGTAATTAATATATTTATGTATCTCTTTTCCTCACGTACTGAGTAGACTTTTACGTACACATTAAGCAGGGATCGTAACCAAGCGGCTGTCGCTCAGTTGCTATAGTGTTGGCTTCGCATCTGAAAGGTTCTGGGTTCGATCTCAGCGGTCTGCTATCTTGACTGAGATTTTCTCAAGGATTTTCCTCGATCATATCAGGTTATGCCGGGATGGTGCTTTCAAGCTATGCCCTGACCGACTTTCTTCCCACGTTCCCTTCCCTCCCCTATCCCGTCCAGAGTCCAAGGTGCCTAAAGGCCATACATACGATTTATTACCCCTATGTTGTCGAATTAAATGTTGATCTTTACTCTCAAAAGTTCCAATTAAGCAGTGAAAAATGAGCGTTCTTTTAAAAAATCTTTTTTCTGTTTACATACTGTGGCGAAATTTACCTGGAAGAAAAGTCGTATTTGCGATAAAAGAAATATCTCATGGGTTTCAGAGGTAGAGCGGAAAAGATACGATGATGATATGGGATCAGCTTGCAGTATCTTCAGTGCCTTGAAAAGGCTGTGAAATACAGAAAGAAATATTTGCCGGCCGAGTGGTCGAGCGGTCTGCGGCGGTAGTCCATCGGCTCGAAGGTCCCGGGTTCGAGTCCCGGCAGGGGCATGGGTGTGGATTTTAACTGGCTGTAAATGGGCGAATCGTGACGGGCCGAAGTCCAAAGCTACTAGACTGGCCCATATAAAAATAAAGTTTACCAAAGTTTTTACAGAAAAAAATACATTTTATTTAAATAACTAAAAAATACAACAAAAACTAATTGATTATCATTGAGTAAATATCAACTACACCGAAACTATTCGGCAAACGACAGAGAGAGTCGCAATTAAACGATCATTCATGGTTCTGAGAGTTTAACTTAAGTTAGTTATTTTACAATTTTGCTATTCTTTCATCGAATCGATATGTATGAAAATATGACATAGTCAATATCTGTTCTGATGTTGATGGACTAGAGTCATGGAAAATTCAGGAATTCGAACTTAGAAAGAGTTTCTAAGTTACCTTACTGGCTTGACAAATCCTAAGTTCAGCTGTAAGCTTCCTTCGATGGCACGGAGTCGATGTGCGCAAAAGAAGTCAGAAGAGGCGCTCTAAAGCTACACTTTGGTTTTATGCGGGCCGAAAGGGCCACTCCGTAAGAGGGGAATCATGCCGATTGCGAATCTCTCTATGATTCTACCATCACGTGACGCTTACCACCAAAGCCTTGCCTTATTTGGAATTCTAGGAAATGGCCAAAAAGGGAGAGGGGGTCTTTTTCGATGCGAGGTGATTTTTTACTGCGTAATTGCAAACCACAGCTCACCCTTGAACGAAGGATGCTATAATCCTGTTTTCGTGGTCATAAATTTCGTATGATCTGGTTTCCTGTGTTTCTCTCTCTCTCTCTCTCTCTCTTTGTGCGTCATTAAAACCAGATTTTTTCCCAACATTTTGCAGTTTGGTAGAGGCAAACTTGTCCTTGTCTTTTTCCGTTGTTTGTGAAACAACAGGAATTCACAACTGGAGAATCGCAGTAACTGGGTCGCCGCAGTAATTTAAAATAATGGAATGAAATTACAAAATCTAGGTAGGAATAAATTAGACAGCTCAATATTTCGCAACATTTACATATCCAAGGCTACTATATATTAACACTTTCCCACAACTGGTGATATTCTACGAATATATTCTGTAAAAAATTACATTACGTGCAAAGACCTTGGCAGCAATTAGTATAATGTTCTAAGGTCATGCACTGAAGTCGATCGTGGCAGCGGATGGTAAGTAAATTCAAGCGACTATAGTCGAACACGGCAGCATAGAGTTTAATTGAGGATTTGAAGTAAAGAAAGATGTAAGTGCCATTTTTCAACTTACTAGGAAAACCTCTTTTTTTTTTTTTTTTTTAATTTATTTCGATATAGAACAACACGTCTCACCGTACATAAGGACCCAATAGAAAGGTTAAGCAGTGCGCTTTAATTTTGATTCTTATATATGTTATAGGTCAACCAACATATATTGTCATTCCTGTAAAAGCTCAATGTTCAGAAAAAATGGTACTTAGATCCTTATTTACTTCAAGTCTTCAATTCATTTAATAAGCAGTGATCGTGTCTACATTTGATATGTTTTAGTTACGTGTTATTTTCATTAAGTTTGTTTTACCTGTTTCTTTAGCATAATACTTTTGATTAGAATCGATACCTTCCTTCCACTGAAAATTGTCGGCCCAAGTTTCCTTCATCTGTAATCGCAACGTATGCTGTAATTTAATATTCTAAGGGTTTCTTACTGTCTAATGGATTATTAGTCGATCTCTCTGATCGCAATCTTGGCACGGAGGTGATCAAGTATCTCAGACATTCTTTGTTTTTCTGTTGGGTTTCTTGTCATCAAGGAATGGATGTGTTGGGTCTCCTGTAGACACATTCTCACAATTGTCACACTAGAATAGGCGACATTCGTGGGCGTGTTGCGGGGTAGAGCAGCCCAATATGTGGAAGAAGAACTATTTAGCAGTTTTTCACTACTCTGATAAAAAAATGGTTTCTTCAACTTCTTAAATGCATCTTTATTCTGTTCCACTGTAAAACCATTTACGTTGGAGCTGAATTAACCATTCTGAAACTCTTTCGGTCAATACAATATTTAATGCAGAATTTATTTATGAAGTAGCAATTGGACGATTTCTCCCTGGAGACGACCTGAGCCAAAGTTGCCTTAAGTCCTTAAAACTAAAATTCAAATTCCACCTGGAGACGTGGGAGTACTCTTGGCAACCACTGTCGGTTATCGTGCTATCCGTTGGCTTGTGTGGTAGATCTATAGGAGACAGAAACGCATGATACATCGGCAATGGGTAGGTACGAGTGGGTGGGCATGAATCCCGCGGCCGAGTATCCTGACTGAAGTTTACCAGGGTTTACCTCAGTTTCACCGGGATGGCATCTGGTATCTTCCCCACTCTATCCCGACCTGAGTTTAAAATGCCAAAAGTCTCTAAATCAATACAAACTCAAAATTCGAATACATGATACATATTTAAAATTCGCTTTGGCATTATCTTATTTTGTACTATCCAACCCACCCGGTTGCTATGGTTACAGACGCTACGGAGTGACTAACCATCTTTCTCGTATATCAGTTTTTATACTTTGGGCACACTATCATAGCTTCTCAACATATACACGGAACACATTATCAATAATCTCATTATAATATCCAGCCCAGAGTATTATTCGTCTCTGATAGAGGTAGGGGCAAAAGTAATGCCCAAGCATATCCACATCCATTGGAGTACTGGATACAAATGCACAGATTGTTCCCTCCCTTCAAGAAAACAGGTCAGGTGAGGTACCAGGAAAAACACACGAGGTGTCACGGGATTTCCCCCTTTATCCCCTACAAATAACACCCTGGTCCCGCCTCGTGCTCCCGGCAGTAACGTTGCGGACTTCGAATCGGCAGTGGGTAGGTACGCTGTTCGATCCACGCGGCCGACCATCCTGACTGACGTTTTACAGTTTTTTTCACAGTTTAACCAGGCGAATGCTTGGAAAGTACCTTAAGCAAGGCCCTCTACCTAAGCCATCTCGGCCTGAGCCAAACACAAAAAGGCCTTACAGAAATTCAAATTCAGGGCATATTTCTGATAAGTTTTTGAAACTCAGAAAACACGATAGAACTAACAGCATTACATTCAGTAACTAATTCATAAATCAAGATGATTCAGTTGCCAAGTTGTCCTTAAGAACTAGTAAAAAGGCCCTGGAAACCACTTGAATTTTGTTAGTGGAAAAGCGTGGAAAACAATATGACTTTCCATCTGTTCTAGCTATTTTCTTGTGCTGTTCAATTTCTTCTTCTTCTTCTTCTTATTATTATTTAATCCATTCTTTCTTTCAGACGAGACCCCAGTAGAAGTGGTCCCAGCAGAAGTCCCCATTTTGGATGCTGAACCGGATGTGGGAGCTGGTATTGCAGGAGCTCTTCGTTTGGCTGTTAGTAAAGGTTATTTGGAAAAGGAAGCGAAAAATCGGCCGTCAGCGTCTCGTATGCAGCACCTTCAGGCCCAGAACTACTCGATTGAAGATAAAACATATATGTAAGTAGACAGAGGTTCGCTAACTTAAGGTAGAAGTGTTGAGTTCTGTATCTACGTTGTCTTTTAAGTTAATAAATGGTGTAACGTTAATTCTTTTCTAATCGTTGTGTAGAAACGAAGAATACACTGTCGATCGACTAACTAGTTGTTGTTGGTTTATATATATATATAAATAAGCTATCGCTTTTGCTATCAACTTCACAGCATACAGTGTATATTGTTTGAATAGGTGCTCATCTAGTAAGTGTAGCTGTAGACGTGTATCTGTACTTTGAGAATTATAATTCCAAGCTTATTTACATTTGTTCTGCCAACATGTAGAATTCTCTATGCTATTTAAGTCCGCTCATTTTTCCAGGTACAGTGAAATCTGTAAAATGAGCTATTTATCAAAACTGGCTGCATCTTATTGCAACAGCAATGTTGTTGCTTCATATACATCAATTACTTTTTCTGGTTCTTGAATACAGCGTTTCTTTTGCTAGTGTTTGAAATTGATATCAACCTCCTGAACGAGCTGTGGGCTTCTTAGGACAAAATTTAACTATTTTTGGTAAAGTGGACTTGGAACCACGTATTTGAACCTGGTGTCGCACGTACCAGCGTGTTCAGAGGTATTTAAAACGGGCCGTTCCATCAACGTAGATAACACGTCTTAACAGAGACATGATGATGCAAATTTTGAATTTTTTAAATTGAAATGTTCTAAACGGGAGTTCCTCAAGTTTCTCTTAGTTGACCATGTAGGTCAAATTTTTTATTCCTAGTTTTTAGTCACTTAAAGTACTCTCTTCAAAACGGTTAAACAGGGAATAAATAATGGTAAAAGGAACAAAAATTTGTACTTTTGTTAGAACTCCCTAGGCTTGAATTTGTAGGAGCAGCATTGAAATTTCGTGCAACAATGAAAATACATTAGACATATACGGAGGTAGTGCTGCCATCTTTTGTTAGAGATCGTTGCTTTACATTAATCCTTAAACAATTGCAAATACATTCTTTTGAATTTTACAAAGGTGCAGTGCAAAAGAATCGATTTGTATACTCCCTACTCCCTAAAAGAAAATAAGCTCTACTTTAGTCTGTATGTGTTTGATACATAACCAAGTACTGACTGTTAATGGCTGCAGTAAAAAGAGAGTACGTTTATATATTTTCAGTGATGATGACAAATTTGGAAGACGGGACAGATACTGCGGACCTACATCAGATTTTAAAGAGAAGGATGGTTATAAGCCCAACGTCAAACTGGATTATATTGATGATGAGGGAAGAGTTCTAAATGCAAAGGAAGCGTTTAGGTAAGAGATTTATTATTGCCTTCTTTTTAATAGATAAATCAAATTGTTTCGTATGGTCGTAGAGTGGTCGTATTTAAAAGTTAAGATCAAAACGTTAATTACTTAAAAGATGTTAAGACACTTAATAATGAAGAATTGTTTGAATGTGATTTAAAATATTATCGTTGTAAATTTGTTCTTGGTATGTTATGACCTGAAATATTTTTAATACACGACTGACCAGGGTGGTCCACACGACTGTCTCAGATTTCATTCATATTTTTATATGGGATGTACGTGCAAAATTATTAGACCCATATTTTTTCTTTTTATCCCCCTCCCCCCAAAAAATGTTCCTTCGATTTATAGTCTGGCCGGCCTCAGCACAAGTAGTTCGAAAAAGCAAAAATTATGTCAGGTTTAAAAATTTATTGTGGAGAAACTAATGTACTTAGTAGCATAAGTTAAATGGTAGGAAGAAAACAAAGTAGTGTGCTTCAGTGGAGGGTAAAAATTCCCCTGATGTTGCAATAGGAATCGCGCAATTAACTGACAAGGTTGCCAACTTTTGAGATTTTTTTTTCTAACTTTAGATTTTTTTTCGGTACTCATGGGTCGTATGACCATTTGCTTCCACCATCATAAGCACCTCTATAAGGTGTGTTAAAACTGTAAAGCGTTTGCGTTTCTGATCATTACGTCTCAAGTTGCAGCGTCATGAAAAGCTGAAAAATTCATTAAGTCGCCATGTTTGGACGCCATTTTCTCAAAAAAAAAAAAAAACACCTTTTAATATATTGACTATCTCATAGTTTGTTGGAACGATGAGTTAACTCTGTGTATTTTAACAGGCCATAGGTAAAGCTGTATATGACACAAGATACGGAATACGTGCTTGTGATTTAGTGCTGACTTGTGTATAATAAATCATGCGAGTCGATTTTTGATATACTATAGCAGACGGTTCTTGTATACGTTAACATAATCTAGCTGCCTTTGGTATACGTCGTCTTAGGCTTGACAGAGAAATAATTCGGAACCCTATTAGTCGCTAAATGAATATTTCATTGGCAGGCCTAGTATTGATATATCAACGCAAGATATCTTCAAATAATAACATTTATAGGGAACGAAAGAACATGTGTAAGGTAATATGTGTAATGCTTGGAGCAAAAGTGATCCAAGTGCATATTCTGAAAAAAAGGGTTTATTACAGAATATTATGTTAAAAAGCATGTGCTTGCTCATGCAAGAGTGAACTGTGTGGTAACTCCATTATTCGCCTATAGGCTGTGTAAAAATGCATTGTGCAGGGGATAAAATTCCTCATAAATCAGAACGCGTTTCCTTTAATTCCTAACAAAGTGCAAAATGTTACGTGCATCATTTTTGCTCCAAGCCATTCATTTATTAGCAAGGTCCTACAGGCCGCTAAATATAGATTTTATTACCAGAGCTACCGAGATAGAGTAACACAAGATATGAAGAGAAACTAAATAAATGCGTCGCTTTTGTTTGGTTGATTGTTGAAATGATCAAGGTCACATCTTTTGTTTTAAATTCAGGTTTTTAGTTGCTGTTGATAGTTGAGATTATGAAGGTCACAATTGTTTTTTCTCCTGTAGCTTCAATGTTTCAACTGATAAAGACAGTACTAACTTATACGGGTGTGGTTTTCGAGAAAATAGCTAAAAGCACCCGGAAAGTTTTTTTTTTTTTAATTTTTCGCTCGTGGAGCCTCAGTGGTTCAACTGATTGTAGCTGTAAATACTTATGTGAAACCCTTACATCATAAGCTTTCATATGATACCACATATGTTAGGGTAATGGCGTGGTTTTAGAGAAAATAGCCGAAGAATACACACAAACATATATATTGAGAGAGAGAGACAGACAGACACTCGGAAAGGGTATTAATGTTATAGCTAGATATTCCTAACTTAAACGCAAATAATCAATGAAACTAAAATTTCCGTTTGATTAATGTCACGTACGTGTGTAATATATACAAGTTTTGTCTGTCAAAGTACTGTATAGGTTAGTGGGAAAGTACGTATGATATTAGCACATTCTCTCCGAACTAGCTACAGTAGGTGAGTCAAATGCTTAGCCCAGCCATTGTAAATGCCCCCTCCATCATAAGTACAGAATTTAATATTTGAGTACCTTTTTTATACTATAAAAGATAGAGAGATCAAGTTTCGAACATTGCTTAGAAATATATCAAGCAACCAAACCCCGAGATGTAGTGGTTATGGTCATAAACTTCGAATCTCACTGGGGAGGCACGCAGCTTCGAGCTCTGCTTCCGGCTATACTGAACCGGCAAGGTTTTTCTGTTACATCAAACAAATGTCGAAATGGTGTCCAGAAGGTCCTGGCTGCTACTTTCTTGTCCCTTTGCTCGGAAGAGTTATCTCTGAAAGACATCATCTCGTATACGTGATGGGCTTCGGTCATATCTGCGTGTTCCGTCCAAAAATGAAAGTAAATTGGAAGACCTAAATCGGATATAGTATTTTATATCTGAAGATACTTAGGTTAAGTACGTGAAGCAGGGTGGTAATACAGATATTGGTATATCTGTCCATTCAAGCAAATATGATATTCGATACCTTACACTCAAAGGCGAATAGAAGTGTTTCTGAATTTATATATACAATGTTCCTATGCAAGCTACTATAGTATTGGAACACAGTACTCCATCAGTGAAAAAGAGATATTAAAAATATTTGTTGTCTTGTGTTTTGTCATTCTAAATATGTTATCAATCGAGTAGTGCTATGTTTATGTGAACAGTGTCTTACCCGGCTTAAACAGGAGTTGCTTAACCGACTAATTCGGATAAGAGAGTGAATTTTTAACTGTGTGTCCTCTGATTAACAATTTAGGGGGCTTGACAAAAATTTTGATTATACAGTGTGCTTGCAGTTCTTTTAGCATCTAACCTTTTATTTAGAGCGTTACGTTTCTGCTACTGTATCTGTGTAAAATTATTTGGTATACTTATGGCTTTAATTTCTTTTCTTTGTCAGGTATTTATCTCATAAATTTCATGGTAAAGGACCAGGAAAGAACAAAGTGGAGAAAAGGATGAAGAAACTGGAGCAGGAAGTGGTATGTGCTTCTAATATTACTTACTACGTCGTGTCCATTCTATATCTTTGGCACGAACACTAGAACATAAAATATGTTCGTACGAGTGGTAATTTGGGTCCCTCGAAACTTAGTTCATGACGTTAAACCGTACATTTTGTAGACCTTTGCTAAACTACGGGAGCTCTGTTAACAAAAGAGTTATTAATACAGTTACTGAAATCAGTAATTTTCGCTTTTTTATAAGCTCAGCAGGCTTATTCAACAGTATTTTTCAAAAACTTCATCGGTGATCCAAACTGTAGTGTACATTGATACAAACCTCTCGTTTCCACCGTTTCAGTTGAGCTTATTCCTGTTGTCAAGCTCTTTAAACTCACAAACACTGGGATGGAATCAATAAATGTATCTATGTAGAATTATATACGGTATTTAATGTGAGAGGAAATTCTCAATACTTTAAGCATAGCGTAACAGAATTAAAACCTTAGCATTTGATTCATGAATCAATAAGATCAAGTTACCTTAGGAAAAAATGTTTTGATTTGTGCTCTATTTACAGTAGACGCTCTTTAATCCGGTACGTTCGGGACCACAACCGTGCCGGATTATCGAACGTCAGTATAGTTTCAACGGAAATACTAAAGAAAAATTAATACTGTACAGTACAATGATATTTAAAACAAGTTGTACATGTAATAAGCTCTCTATGGCAAGAGAAAATACACATAAGCGTTACTGTTTTTTAAAAAAGATCAACAAATTTCCGAATCCGAATGCGAGCGGCTCGATCGGTGCCGAACCAAAAAATTGCCGGATTAAAGAGCGCCTACTGTATTTTGAGAAAATATGTTTAATTAATGAATAAAATTAGTTATTGTCAATTTTAGATCTGTACTGGATCAATAATTGTAGATTTGCTTTCAAATCTAATAATATTATGTCGAGGTGTCCGTGCTTAAAGATGATAAAGTCTGTACTCCGACAAAAGTGAGATTGCTACTGATTCTAATAGTATTATGTTGCGAAACAATATTAATCGCATTTTGCAGCAAAAGCTAACATCTCAGTGGTAATAGTTGCAATCAAACAATGCCTCTAAAGCTACTAAGCCAATGTTAATTAACTTCTGAAAATAGTTTTTGTTCTGAGAAAAATTATATATTGCACATACTGTGCACGGACACATTACTTGTTGAAACCCCATCATTGAAACCTATTATCCTCCTCCTCTTGTTTTTATGCCCCTTTTTTTTCACCAAATTGTCCAAACAATCTGAATAAAAATGTAAGTAAATGATTTCAACATTTTGGCCTCATGATTTCAATAATATTCACATGAGAAAGAAACAAAATGAATAATAAATTATGTAGTGCCGTAGCAATGTGTAGATTAAAATATAATGGTCTTAACATTTCATTGTGCTTTTTTGTTTATTTATTTCAGTTAATGAAACAGATGAGTTCAACAGACACGCCACTGGGCACTCTGAATTTGCTACAACAGAAGCAGAAAGAGACACAGTCCCCTTTTATTGTTTTGAGTGGAAGTAAACAACTACAGTCGTAAGTACTTAATCAGCTTTGTAAACGGAGTGAAAAACCTCATTAAATCTTTTTATTTCCGGTCTCTAGAGTGCGTTAAGGCTGCAGGTCCTCATGTCTAACACATTGCTACAGCTGTGGGGAAAAGGAATGGGGAAGGTAGCGATCAGATCAGTGCCTGTATTGAATGCTCCGTCCCGACATTTGCTGGTAAGACAGAGAAAACCCTGGAAAAACTTTAGCCATGATCAGGAACAAAAGTATTTCGCGAAAAGTTTAAACAGTCAAGAAATCACATGGCGTAGCAGATAAATTCTTTTTACATTTTCAGAAAATGTTCTTTTTAACTCGCGAAATTTGGACGTTTTGTTTCCATCCACGAATTCCGAACTCAAGAAATATCATTTTTATCCATTCATTTACACGAAAATAATGCCTAAATAATCGGAAACTGTCAAATCTATCATAAAACACGCGTAAACGTAGACTGTTAGACTACATTTTTATTTGGTAACTTTCAATAGGAAATATTGAAAGAAAATATTTTGAAATGAATAAACACTTGAAAATGTGTTCAGTCACCCTGCACTTAAGGATAATCTAAAGCAACCATCTCCAACAAAAGATGGCAGCACTATCTCCGTATATGTCTATCGTTGCACGACATTTCCTTGCTGCTCCTACAAATTCAAGCTTAGAGAATTCAAACTTTCAGGGAAGGAAGTTGAAAAACAATTGAAGAGCATGATCGATGCCGATTGTTTAATTTTCGTTTTCCTTCATTATTGAAATCGCGTCATTGTTGTTGTAAATATCGAAACCTATAACAACAAAGCTCTTTCAATAATGAACAAAAAGGAAAATTAAAAATCGGCATCGATCATGCTCTTCAATTGGTTATGAACTTTCGTCCCTGAAAGTTTGAATTCTCTAGGCTTGAATTTGTAGGAGCAGCATTAAAATTTAGTGCAAGGATAAAAATACATTGAACATATACGGAGGTAGTGCTGCCATCTTTTGCTGGAGATCGTTGCTTTAGATTATCCTTAATGGTAAATATCTCCCAATAAAGTAAAATTGCCATTATATGAGTTGATATGTATCAATATGGCCGATATAAGAATTTAAAACGTGATATAATCGGATTGATAGTGTGCCAACGTTTTGTTTTTCAAATGGCAGTACGTTGGGCTCAGGCCAGGATAAGGAAAAGGACAGGGTGCAGAAAGGTGTCGGTCAGGGTCTAAATTGAAGATATCATCCCGGCATTTACGTGGTGTGACTGAGGACAAAACCTGGAGAAACCTCAGTCAGGAAGATCGGCCGCTTGGGTCAGCTTATTGAATTTTCTATCTCCGTGTAAGAAATGGAAGTGTTTATATTTTGAACAACCTCGTGTGCTATTCTCAATTTGCAATATTGATTTATGTGTTTCACGTGTAGAATAAAATGTTTGTTTGAATCTAATGTTAGGTGTGTGACTCATTGTGTGTGTTCGTTTCTTTTCAGGGCGTCCATATCGAAGACAAAAAATTGAAGATAGTGGCTAGAAAACTGAAGAAGGGTTAGAAGAAAACGTGTTTGTATATAAATGTATAGACAAAACTGGGAAGTGTATGTGAGAATGTAAGTGCGCGTGAATGTTTGTTTAGCCATTTCATCGAAAGAGGTTGATTTGGAATATCATGTGTGTCAGTATTCCTTTTCTGTTGACGCATTGATGATTATGGATTTCGTGCATTAATGAAGTTCAAATAAAAATAAAAACAAAATGTTTTTAAAACCCGTAAGTTATTAATTTTTTTCTTGGCTGAGACTGGTAACAGAATAAATTTTTGTGTCTGAGAGAGAGAGATCGTAACAAATATATCGTTGAACAGCTTTGGGTTCATCGGTAGTGTTTGGCTTGGAACATAATTTGTTTCAGTGTTTTCACTGTGTGTATGCGTTATAGAGCTCGTGTACTTTGAGGTTCCAATAAAACGAAAACATTGAGGTTGTAAATTCTACTTTTTTTTTCTTCCAACACCTTTGTCTATTATTTGCTTATTGGTTTCAAAGACGGATTGAATCGTAATAGATGAATGCAAACTGGTTATGAGGCATACTAACCAATGAATTTCAGGAATAAGGTTTCGTTTGTAAGTAAAAGGGCAAGAAACTCGGAGAATAATCCAGGGATATTGAAATAAGTATGAAGAGTTATTGTCTAGGTAAGGACTTTGAGAGTTACAGACTTCTTGTCATCGTAAGACTTTAGTATATGTTTGCTACTTAATCGTATGAGTCGTTCTCGCAATTATAGTCGCATCTTAGTTTTGAAGCAGAAAAAAATCCCCAAAATAATTTCCCCGTATAAGAGTCGCAGTCTAGTTTTCTACGTGTAACTGTCTTCCAAATGGCTTGTGAGTGTCCGAGTAACACGTTTGAAATAACATTTCGTTGGGATGAGTCATGCATACCCGAAGCAGCAAAACAAACCACGCAAACACTCATCTTCTCTGTTCCTCACTCCCGATACTTTTAGTTCGTTACCAAAAATCGATTTTTTAGGTTGGTTTTCATGTATAATAATAATAATAATAATACACAGCCATATTCAGTCCACTAGTGGATGAGGCCTCTCCCGGAGGGAGGAGGTGGTCTACTGCTCCCACGCTGACCAGACGTGTTGGGAGAGGAGAGCCGAAGCTCTCAAATGTGATCGCTACCTCTTTATTCAGGTAGCTCCCCAATTGGCCTCACGACGCTGGGTGGACGCCGCACAGGCAACACCATCTGGCGTACTGCAACGGTCACCTGTCCAAGCACTGACCAGACCCAGAGCTGCTTGACTTCGGTGATCTTACGGGAACTGGTAGACACGCTCGGCTAGGGCGTTGCCCGGTTTTCATGTAGATATAAGTAAATCTCGGTACAAACATTACACTATTACGCGAATAAACACGTTAACTCCTTACAGTGTCTGCTGGAAAATTTAAAAGAATTTACAGGGGCTGTTGTCTTAATAAATAATCCTTGCAATTTCCTGATATGATGGAGGGAAACCTGGAAAATTTTTAATTATGATCGACGGAAGCGGGTTTAAAATCCTGAAGATTCTGATTATGAGGTGAGCTATCAACACAGCCATCTCAGTCACTGGAAGAGTAGCTCTTTGAGCAGGATTCCTGCTATCAAGGCAACTTCGTCTGATCTGAAGAGGCAAACCGTTAGTATAATGTTCCGATGTCCAAGCAACAAAACCGTATTGGAAAATGGCGAAGGTGCCGGGTATTAATGATAAGACATTTTTTGTGTATAAAGGAATATTTCTGTAACATCATCTTTCTTAGATACAACCATGGAATATATCTTTAATTGTCATTTGCCAAGTCAACAACACACGTCTTACGACTGTTGAAATATGACAATCATTGGTGACATTTCTGTGCCTAGCTTTGACTGCGCATGTTTTGACATTTCTTGAGAGAAACTTTTTTTTTCTTGTTTCGGCATGAGGAATTTAGCCCTTATGATTTATGATCGTTACATTTCAGACATCATGTATAAGTGTGGTAATGCCTTTAAAAAGGAAAAGGAAGAAGGAAACAGACCATTAGTTATTTTTTGTAAAATTATTTATTAGTGTTAGTTTTATCAGTTTCACAATATTTTCTCTATCTAGCACGTGCAGTTCACGATACATATACTTCTACGTAAGTATGTACAAATTGTCTTTTTAGAAAGAAGATCGGTGGGTTAGAAACTATTCAAATGATTGTATCACTGTGCATAGTCTAAATATTCATCCATTGTATAATCAAACAGTTCAAAGTCCAAACGATATTTCTCATACAACTTAAGAACCTGCTCTTTTGTAAGTTGAGAATAATATTTTTGTGCTACATCATGCGTTTTTCTACCTTTCGTTAAATGTTGCCACCGAGGTTTAATGTTGTCCTGCAACCCAGCGAGCCAGATAATATACACCTGGTCTCTTTGATGCGTCTCTACTTTGGCGATCACATCGTAATTCAACAAACAAGGTGTACAAAATAAGTAATAAGGTATCCAGTGATCATCCGAATAAAGGACAATATCTGTGTTGATGAGGTATCGCACAAATTCTTCAAACGTTGGTTCTATTCCTTTTGGTGGAGGTAGTCCTGGCTCTTGTACGTAGTATGTCGTGTTGTTGTTGATTTTGTTTCCTTTTCTGTATTTTTGCACGATTTTTCTGCCGTATTTTTTGTAGTAATGTTCAACGCCGTGTTCCAAGCCAATGTTTGTGTTTTCCAGTTTGTCTCGGAACGCAGATAATAATCGTTCAAATGGGTGTCTTACTACCATGAATTTGGTAGTGCTTGTAAATGCCTGAAATAGGAGGAAAATGGAATTAGTACATGTTTTATTCAATAAAATATTCCTTAATAAAGCCACAGGACTTGTTTATATGCTGATTGGTGAAGCAACTTCGTTGATACGAAGTCTTGCGGAAAATACTCCCACCAGTGTACTATTCGTACAATTAAATATATAGGGTCCTCTACTAGCAAAATTTGAAAGAAAATAAAAATTGTTTAGCTATGCTAAATATAATCATCAAATAAATTAGTTGGGAACTTGTTCAAATCACTTTTTGGGGCAGTCTAATTAATGTTTCACTGAATATTTGCGGATTTGACTAGTTTTTGCCAAATACATACCAGTCAGAGCAGAAAGAAGGTTGACATTGTTGGAACGATCATGGGCTACACTGATGGACATTCTGGGTCCAAAACTCCACATCGTTTGACCAATTTCAGGGTTCCCACTCACCTGGAATAGTCAGGGATCCAGCTTAGCACTAAAAAATCCTGGAAAAGTCAGGGAATTGCACTAAAAATATCTGAAAACCTGGAAAAGTCAGGGAATTTGATAGCTTATTGTTTGAAGTTCATTTAGCTACAGCAGGCATTTAATGTTAGATCGTTTTTGAAATTACTTTGAGGCTAATGTGCCAACCATTAAGCAGTTTAAGAAAAGAATACAGTGAAATATTTTGATGTATCTTTATTTTCCCATGGAATTATGATATATATAGAAAATGGGGTACCTGGAAAACTGGAAAAGTCAGGGAATTTGGTCTTGGCAAATGAGTGGGAACCCTGAATTTGTATATTCACTATAGAATGTATTCAGTGGACCTAAGTTTTTGTATGACTCACAATTAGTATTAGTCGCATAAGTAGCTAATTCTATATTCCGTAACGCCGCACCAACGGGTGAACACATCAGCTAGTTTTTGTGATGAATATAGAAACACACTGACAATCTTCACAAATCAGAAATTTTTGTTATGTCAAGAAAATTTATTTTTTGAATATATATTTTTTTTTAATGAGTACCTGTTCAGCATCTACGTTATCAGGATTCGGATACACTCGTCTTGCTACTTCGCTAAGTTGTTCTTTGGTGCTTTGAAGGAACTCTTCACTGTAGCCTCCGAGAATGCAGAAATTGTAGAGCCACGTTGTAGACGCGGATTTATAAATTGGACACCAAGACAGTTTATGTTTCCTAGAAGAAAAAGTTTTTTTAAATGTAAATTAATAACAGGAAAATGAGGTAGACAGAAGTTATA
This sequence comes from Lepisma saccharinum, assembly GCA_022664845.1. Taxonomy (NCBI): domain Eukaryota; kingdom Metazoa; phylum Arthropoda; class Insecta; order Zygentoma; family Lepismatidae; genus Lepisma; species Lepisma saccharinum. Next base: position 7,515 of record JAGDQP010006479.1, on the reverse strand, counting down.
GCTTACAAACAGAAGTGTTCGTGTAGTATTCGGGATAGATAGTAACTTGACTACGAACTTATAAAGCAGTTAATTTCCTTATGAATATCCTTGGCAGGGAGACTTTTGCCAACAAAAACCGCATCACTGCCAACTGCTCCTTCAATTTACTTTCCTCCAGCACGATAGTTACGTTCACACTGCACTAATACGGCCTCATTGATTGGTAGTACTGCTTAGTGACTTAATGTGATACACGAGTGTGCTGCTATCTACTGACAATATTCCAAACTATTCATGGTTATCCTCTACCAGTTTGTCACCTCAGCACTGATTTTCCTCGTATTAATAATCAAGTAGAGATATCATTGAATGGCCCTTATTCCGTAGGGTGTCTTAACTATAGCTATAAACTATACAGAATCGTAACAAAGAGACCGTCAGTGAGATGCTATCGAAACCTACCGTGAAATTTGGCTACGAGAGTTACGTCCTATAGAAAGGTAATATACAAAAAGTTAGCTGCCCATATTACCTACAAGGTACCGAAATAGGGGGGTGGAATGTTGGTCGAAGTGTACCAAAAAAGTATGTTTTTTTTTTGTTTTTTTTTTTTTTTATCATTTAATCAACAGAAGTCACTTCTGCTTCACTGTCGTCCTGGAATGAAACATTTATGAGTTTCGACTCCAGCACTCCTCCTCAGGGATGTATTTCGGTCTAGATCACCGAAATTCAGATTCTTTGTAAAATCCATATAATTTTACCTATTTTACAAAAAAGCAAAAACTTAATTTCGGAGGCCCCAACCCCTGAATATGACCCTGGTGAGTTCTGTGGTGTGGGAGGTGACGCTACAACTCGGCGGTGTCTCATTCCAGGATGAAAGTGAAGCAGAAGTAACTTCTATTGATTAAATAATAATAATAAAAAAATAAACTTCTTGTTCACTTGGACCATATTTCACCACCCCTCTATGTCGGTACCTTGCAGTTAATATGGGCAGCTTGGTTTTCTATACAACCTCTTTATTTCTCCTAGCAAAATTTGAGGGTAGGTATCGATGTGATATCATTGACGGTCTCCTAAGCAAGATTTGTAACTTCTCTAGCGCTAAAATGGGTATTTAGAGAGTGTTCTATCTGCGATAATCTTACTGTTTCGTTAGTTTATAGAAATCATTGTAGGTACCCAATCCCCGAAATTATTTTTCCTTAGATCCTGCACTTTTGATGTAAACTCATCTTATAATAGCGTTAAATGAATCGATCAGATGATTCGGTACTGTCACTGGAAAAATCACCGGAATCTTGGAGCTGTGACGTCACACAAGACCTTGAGGTTGTTGTTGCCTCTGAAGTATCTTGAGTTCTGTTGAATTTTATTTTATTGCCTTTAGGCATCTACGGCTCAGGCCGGGGAAGGAGAGGGAAAAGGATGCGTGAAGGTGTCGACCAGGGCCAAAGTTGAAAGTGTTATTCCGGCATTTGCCTGGTGTGACTGACGAAAAGCTTTAGTCAGGATGGTCGGCCGCTGGGATTGAACCCACGTCTTTCAGCAGCTACGGCGGCTCGGTGTTGAGGGCTGTATTTGAGGACATCACACACACTGTGACTGTGTAACGGGTGTTGATACAGTTTGCAAGGACATGTAAAACACCACCTTCCATCCATACTGAAATAGAAAACTTTCCTATTAGATGTCTGCAAATGTTGGAAAGTGCCCTGAACGATCTCTATCGCAGATTATCCGAGTGCCAACGTTGCCTGGCTGTCTACTACCCTGGGAAAACCTGGAATACTAAGGAAATTTTCTAAATCTGGAAAATCCAGGGAATTTATAATTTATGAGGAAAACTCAGGGTAATTTATGAGGTGGACCTACCCACAGTTGGTGAGAGTACTGCCTCGGCAAGACGGAGGTCGAGGGTTCGATTCCCACTGCTGACCGGAATTTTTCAATGTGTTAAAATAGTCTATTTTAAAGAAATTATCTTTTTTCACCTTTGAAACACCAATAATGTGCAAGATGCTTGCACTGGGTGGTGGTGGGATTTAAAAAAAAAATGTTATTGCGTATTTACATGTTCCACTGTACTAAGAACTAACTATTTATCTCTGTTGGATGTGGAAACTTACTGGTCAATATAGAATACGCTGTATTGTGGGGTTGGTGGATGCTTGAAGGGCGATTTCTCTGCTGAGTGTTTGTAGAGGCCTAAGTTGTACTTGCGACATGTTTCCTGGATATGTTGCAATCTTCGAGCATTATCTGACTCTGCATCGTTCTGTAAAATAAAGGTTCAAATATACGTTAGAAATGAGAATACACAGTAAAGGCGTTCCGGGAGATAAATATTCGGATGATTGATACAACTAATACCTCAAATGCTTGATGGAAATTTTTTATTAAAATGCTCAGTTTATTTGGTCAGTTTCAATCCTAATAATCCACAAGGGCTATTTATTTCTCAACTTGTTGAGAGTTCTGGAAACGAAACTAAAAGAAAACCACAAAAAAAGTTACTATATAGGCCTTACCTATGGTGCTGCTATACGTAATGTTACGAGCAATTCAGTACTAAAACTAACTCACTCTATGACTTATGGAACTCGCAAGTTCATCGTCGCAGTAACAAACGTTCGCCACTGGATTCTATCCTGGGCAATATCAAGTCAGTTTTCATCACGAACACCTACTTCTCGAAGATCTCTTCTAATATTGTCCTTCCAACGACGTCTCGGTCTTCCCAATGGTCTCCTTCCATCCGGCCTTCGAACCAGGATAGAATATAATCTTCGTTTTTTCCCCATCCGAGCTACATGGCCAGTACTAGTCCCACAAATTTTAAATCGTCTCCTCACATAAAGTTGTTGCCAGAGTGGTATGTCAGACTCTAATGGACTGGATTTCTATTCATAAATTATTGCACTTTTTAATGGATTGTACAGAGTGTCCTTGAAATAATGGCGCATACTTTGAGAGGTGATTATTTTCCATCAAAACAAGAAAAAGGTTCCTTTCAAGAAATTCAAGATTATGCGTAGTTTCGGAGATCTAATTGCTGAAATTCACAGCGTACAGTGGGTCAGAAGTTACAATTAGTGGGAACTAAAGTCATTTTTGGGACATCGCGATACTGCTCAATTATTTTATGCCGCGCCATAGCCAAGCAACTGAACTTCACTTTCCTGTACAAAGGCCACCACTATATATCAAACGGATGACGTACTAGCCCATTGAAAGTTACTGATAAACGCCCCCCCCCCTGCAAATGGAGCGAAGCAGTTGGGTGGCGAGCGAGAAAATCAGAGGCTTTGTGAAAGCGGTGTGTGTGAAGAGGCAGAATGTTTCCACATGGGAAATGTACTTCCTGGTGTGTGTTAGTGAGCCAAGAATAATTCTGGTATATGTACTGAAGTGCGCTCAGAAGTGAATATCAGAAAAGCGAGAAATTCCACAATAGTATTGGCAGGAACACAGGAGTACAAAAAGTTCCGCCACTGCCCGTGCATTCAAACCTGTGCTGATATACAGACTACCTTATTGCCCTTGAAGCAGATTTTGAATCTACAGGTTATTTTGTCGTAAGCTGCAGTCAAAAACGACAGCCTCTATAATGCGTATGGAACTGTGTGAAGTGGTATGGATAAATTTGTCATCGTCCATCACTGGTGTCAACAGCAAATTGACTTTATCATTTTTCTATAATTCTTATGGCTTTGTCTTGTGGATTCCCGGTCGAGGTTCAGGAATATGCCAAAGCAACAGTAAAGCTGTGTATTTCAATTATACGTGACACTTAATCCGTGGTGTTACGGTTCACAAAATCCTGATACGTGGTAGAAAAGTACTATATTACCAATCAGTATGCTATATGATCCAGTTTGTAAGTTATCTTTCCAAAAGCCCGACGAGATAAAGGGATTCGCTTCACGGAAGAGATGAAGAATTTACTAAAGTAACCAGAAATCCAGCTACAGCTGCGGGATTTTGATGAAACAGAAGACTACAGCAGCAACTACGACGATGATCATGATAATGAGTCTGCTTTTAAAGCTGTTACCAATACTATCCTTGTATATACTTCCTACCAATCACGATATTAATCACTTTACGCGTGTAAAGTTTCTTTGTCCAGCGACAGGAATTTTGTCCTGCTAGATTTGATATTTGGCCCACTGTGAGACGGCTTCGTCACAAATGACATCATATGTATTGGGTACTACTTCGAGTGTGATTTGCTAAGCCCACATCACTTACGTCATTACTAGTCACGATAATGTCGTCATTTGTGACGATGCCGCCGTGACACCTGTAACTTTGAAACCAAGATTTAAATAATCACCTCCCGAAGTTTGCACCATTATTTTAGGGACACCCTGTAGATAAGGATATTGAAAAAGAGCTTATGTTCTTTTTAGTCCATTTTAAATGAAAGCATATTTTAAACTTATTATTATTATACCCTTTTAAGTCACAAATACTGCAGTTTTCTATCAAGAAAACTTCCCATCATTAAAGGAGGTATTGTGAGATAAGAAAGAACTCGACACTTTCAACTTTTGAAGGGTTACATAGCACACAACGACATTCACAGAGCAGACAATTTTTACGATAGTGATCTCTAGCGATAGTGATCTGCTTGAATTTGAAATTATTATAAGACCTTTAGGCGGCTCAGGTTTTAAAGGAAGGACCCTATTTTGTAGTCACCATCCCAGCATTTGCCTGGTATCAGGAAATCCCGTGATTGATCCCAGGATCTCCTGAATTCTAAGTCAACGCTTTACCACTGAGCTCGGTATTGGTGTACCACCGTCAAGCCCAATTAGCTTCAGAGTTTTGATACAGTGTCAAATTACCGTAAGGTATTTAGGTACTGTCCGGTTCGCGATTTCTGTGTGAAAGAGCTTTCCACAATGGTGCAGCTCTACCAGACGGTTCAGTATCTTATTACTTAAAAAAAAAAACTGGAATTTGGTTTTCCCTTCGTGACACAAAACAAATGCCGGGAGGGTACCTTCAAACTAAATCCTAGCCGACTTCCTTTCAACATTCTTTCCGCTATGCTATACCGGCCTGATCCAAAGTTGCCGAAAGGTCATAAATAAATTCAAACAACGCGAGATTTATAGCAGAAAAGATTTGTTGCGACTATTACTGCTTGATAAGGTAAGTTGTGTATACATTTATGTTTGTTTCTTATGTCCTATCGAATGCAGGAAGTCAATGTTATCCTTCTGAGCAGATAGAGTATACAAAGTAACCAAAAAAGTTTTTTTCCGTTCTAGAGCAGTGATAAACAAAGAGCAATACAGTGGACGGTACGTACCTTTAGGTTTCGAAGTAAGCTCCATCAGCATCCAACACCTTTTGCCAACGTTCTTGCAGCTGTACAATACCCTGGTTATAAAAGTCGGCGGTCTCCGAGGCAAAGAAGTCCGTGAGTGCGTTCCGCAGGTCTCCCTCATTGGCGAAGGATCTCCCACGGAAGTGGTTGTCGAGGGAATGAAACAGGTGGTAATCTGTTGGAGCAAGGTCCGGTGAATATGGTGCATGGCACAGTGTCTCCCAGCCAGTTTGCTGAAGGGTCTCCCGGGTCCTCTTTTCCATATGTGGCTTGGCATTATCGTTGAGGAACATCACACCCTTGCTTCTTCTGCCGCAATGCACGGTGCACCCTTTGCAACTGCTGTGAGTAGTGGTCAGCAGTGATTGTCTTATCAGCTGGCGACAACCAATGTCTGGTAAGCTTGGGAGTGTCATAGAGGACCCACTTGTCACCAGTGAGCAAGCGATCAAATATGAGTGTTCAGGTGCCGAGTGAGCAAGTACAAACAGGCTCTCTCGCGTTGTTCCTTGTTGGCTGCCGACAGTGTGTGGGGGCACCCACTTGCTTAACCTATATGGCTTCCCTATCCCATGCAGGTGCAGTCTGACTGTTTCAGCGGAAACATGGAACCTTTCTGCAAGTTCGTCACACGTTAGATCACTGTCCTCCTCGATGGCTGCTTTCAGGGCTTCGTCATCCAACACATGTGGTTGTCCACTGCGAAGTTCATTAGCAAGGCTCACATCTCCCGAACGGAATTTCTGGAACCAATGCCTGGCGGTGCGTTCGTTCACGGCATTGTCACCAACTGCCTGGCATATGCGGCGACTTGATGCGGCAGCTGGCGGGACAACCATACAACAAGCACACGCGAACAAGCTGCTTCGATATCTCCATTTCTCTTTTATACTGGACGAGCTATGACTGCTGTGTGTGAGCCAGAGCCCTGCACGGGCCGGGCGCGCCCGTTCGGCCCGGCGGATTACCCGGCCCGACCCGGCGAACTGCCCGGCCCGTTTCAAGTACTCCGGGCCTAGCCGAACCGGGCCAAGCCGGGTCGGCCCGGACACATATGATGTGGGGCCGAACCAGGCACAAGTACTTCCTTGCCGGATCGGATTGGACACTTCAAAAGTCGGATCGGGCGCTAATACTGTCTGCCTATGTTAATCGTAATTTATTTGGATGCAACTTCCAATACAAAATAAATTATTGATAACGTATCACGTGATATAGATTCCGGATACGGCCATCTTGGCCAAATTAGCAAATTTCGATTTCCGCATTGAAATCCACAAGGAAGCGATAATGTAGTCAGCATGACAAGCGAAGCTTGAAATTCGAATCGAACAATCCTCAACGTGTCACGTGATATAGTTTCCGGCAGTCATATTAGCAGATAGTTTCATTTATGACCATACTTTATGAGCTTAATGCGTAATGTATCGAATTCCTATATAATCCCATGTTAAAAATTAACGATTTTTAAAAAATGTTTTCTTATTTAGAGATGATATACACATCAAAGGACTTCAGATTCGTGTTTGCCATACCGAGTTTGGGAAAAAGCAGGTTGCAGATGGACGATTAATCGAACTGGAAGCTCTCCAGGACGCCATTTTGAATTTTTTGAGACAAACAAAAATATCTGCTAGAAAAGTGGAACAAACGTCATTTCGCTCAGAATGACACACCGAGAAAAATAGCTATCTCGGATTTTCCATAATACATGTCATCACTTAGTTGCGGCGGCCATTTTGTGAATTATTTACATGTTAATATCTCGCGTTCTAATCGTCATATCAAGATGGATTAAACGTTATCTTACTCTGGAATGCATCCTAAAGAAGAAAATTCCAATCAGAATACAAAAATCTACCTATTGAGATCGGTACGATATATTGGTGTATATATACAGATGCTTATCAGAATAATGGAAACACCTGAACGAAAGTGCAACTTACCAGATTAATATGGTGTCGGGCCACCTTTCGCCTTCAGAACAGCCTTGATGCGACGTGGGATGGAGGCATAGAGGTCGTGAATGGTAGCAAGTGGAATATTACACCATTCCTCGTGCAGGGCATCGGCCAGTTCTGTGAGAGAGGATGGAGGTGGAAATCGTCGCCGGAGTCGTGTTTCCAAGATGGACCACAGATGTTCAATTATGTTGAGATCTGGGGATTGGGCGGGCCAGGGGA